>PISW01006187.1:0-114370 GCA_004023785.1 Mungos mungo | reverse complement strand
CTGACTTATTTCGCTTAGCATGACACCCTCAAGGTCCATCCACTTTCCTACAAATGGCCATATATCATTCTTTCTCATTGCCATATAGTACTCCATTGTATATATATACCACATCTTCTTGATCCATTCATCAGTTGATGGACATTTAGGTTCTTTCCATGATTTGGCTATTGTAGAAAGTGCTGCTATGAACATTGGGTAAGGGCATTATATTGATTCATAAAATTCTATGTGTAGTTCCTACATCGGGTCTACAAATTTTTATTTCGGGACAGTAAAAAGGAGATTAAACTCACTGTTGAAAAGGAGCTTTGGGTTGGCTGGGTCAAGAACTTTCTCGGGGCACCTGGGTGGCTCAGTCGGTTAAATGTCCGGCTTCAGCTCAGGTCATGATCTTGTGATTCTTGGGTTCAAGCCCTGCATCAAGCCTGGAGCCTGGAGCCTGCTTCCAATTCTGCATCTCCCTCTCTCTCTGACCCTCCCCTGCTCACGCTGTCTCTCTCTCTGTCTCTCAAAAATAAATAAAACATTAAAAAATATATATATATATATATTAAGACAAAAAAAAAGAACTTTCTCCAGGACATGCTATGGTGCTGTCCCCCAAAGGCTGAGCCTTAACCACTGGACAAATATGACCTCCTGGCCCCCAACCTGGGCGCTGTAACAGGGCAGGGAGCTGGTACAGGCTCAGTCACCTGAGAGGGATCTCTACCAACGAGGGGCCCAGGCTATGGAGGACTCCTCAAGGCTACAGAGAGGACTCACTGTCCCACCGCGTCCTGCCCAGCCCCCTGCATTTCGCTCCAGCGATAGGCCCGGGCACCCACCCCACTTAACACGACTGCTTCCTCAGAACCTTGCCTGCCGTCAGGACTACTGGGCTGGACCGATTTGGGCGTCATTGTCCTTTCAGGCCGGAGCCACCAGTCCCCTTCCGCCCTTGTCCCTGGGGAGGAGCCCCACTAGCTCCATCTTCCCACCCCCCTCCCTGGCCTCAGTCAGACCCATCCCATCCCTCCAGCTAAAGAGCCCCAGTTGAGGCACAAGTTCTGCTTCCCCCCGCTTCCCAGCATCTTCTATTCTCTATCAAAAAATCACAATACACCTGCCGTCCTGAGTCCAGGCGTAGCGCACTTTGATTTAATTCATTCAATTCACTATTGTTAATAGCATCACAGGCACCTGTTAATCATCCCTCGAAACACAGCCAAGACCTTAACAATGATCGCCCTTGGACAATACGGCCCTTCCTACGGTAGTGCCTCTGGGCGTATATTTCACATTCCCTTGCTTCCCTTTTTATTTAGTTTTACTATATCTATACGAATTCTCATAAAATGTTTTTATTTGATTTGCATTTAACTGTACGTAATTTGCATTCAACTGTATGCAATCCGGGGCCGTGTTTTGTTGTTGTTATTGTTGTTTTTCCTGAATATTATTTCCAGCACCTTTTTAAACTGTATGGTGTCTTGCTAAGACCCGTCCCCATGCTGCATCCGCTCACGTCCCTGATTGTGTCGTGAGCACATTCTGCACGTCGCCCTCCCCCGTGCTGGGCGGCAGGCTGCCGTCAGGGGTCTGCTCCCAGGTGGGCCCTGGTCTCCGTCCGCTCAGTCTGCTACAACGTCCTGCCCCAGAATGGGGGGCCCTTCAAACACGGAGATGGATTCCTCACAATTCCGGACGCTGGAAGTCCAAGATGGAGGCTGCAGCAGATTCCGTGTCTGGTGAGCGCCGTGTTCTCTCTGTGTCCCCACCCGATGGAAGGGGGTGAGGGAGCACCCTGGGGTCTGTTTTACGAGGGCTCTGGTTCCATCCGTGAGGGTTCCCCTTCATGACGTCATCACCTCCCAGAGGCCTTTGCTCCTAACCCCATCACACTGGGGTTTAGGCTCCAACATGGGGGAGAACCATAGGGGGCCCCCGACCTCCTGTCTGCAGCAAGGCGGCTCTGAGCAGTCACGTGCCCCACTCCTGCTACCCACAAGCAGGGGCTGCTCTTGCCCACGTCCCCGGAAGTCAGGCAGAGCACGCCCACAGGACTAGCCGGTCGTCTCTGGGTGACGTGGAGGGGACACTGTGGTGGAAGGGGCCAGCATTCTGCTGCAGAAGCTTGGACTGACCCCTCCCCCACCGCTTCCCAGCCGCCACTCATCATCTCAGCGCCTCGTCCCTCCCCTCTGAATGGGAACAGGTACGGTGCTGGGGGACAGGTACAGTGCTGGGGGACAGGCATGGTGCCTGTTGTCCGTGCCCAGACCGATTTGAGGAACGAGGAGCACTCAGGAGCTGGAATCCACAGGTCGAGGGAGGCCGGCCAAGGAGGGGTGCACCGGCAACAAGAGGGGCTCTTCCCCCTCGGTGACCCAACACCCCGCTGGTTCAGGGTGCAGTGCAGGGCTGTGGAGATGCCAGATGGAGGACTCCTGCTGAGTGCCTGCGCCAGGGAGGGCTAAAAAGCTGAGTTGGCCTTGGGATGGGACTGGGCCAAGCTGGGCCCGAGCTGAGGCACCATCCGGTCCTACAGTTTCTGTGCCCCAAAACCCTCCAGGCGAGCCCCAGGGATGGAGGAAGTCGACCCCTCCCCTCCAACGTCCCCCATCCCTCTCTGCCTTTCTCGGTGCCCGCCTACCCCGTCCTGGGCACATCTCCAGCTTTGGAAAGCCTAGCAGTGCTTTGTTTTTTAAAATAAAAAGATTCTTTAATGTTTATTTACATTTGAGAGAGAAAGAGAGAGCACAAGTGGGAGAGGGGCAGACAGAGAGGGAGACACAGAATCTGAAGCAGGCTCCAGGCTCTGAGCTGTCAGCACAGAGCCCGTCGCGGGGCTTGAACTCATGCACCTCAAGATCACGACCTGAGCCAATGTCGGCTGCTTAACCAACTGAGCCACCTGGGCGCCCCTGGAAGTGCTTTGCTTTTATTTTCATTCAACTCAAGGATCCATTTCTAAAGACCTTTCACACACCAGGCACCAGGTGAGGGGCTTTCTCTATTTTATTTTCAACTTCCCACGAACTTAAGAGGTAGAACTGATGAGAAGCGGAGTCTCAAGGCTGGGGAGGAGGTCCCAGAGTAAACAGCAGAAACCTGATTTGGAACCCCCAGAGCACACACATGCACCCCCGTCCCCACCCAGACTCACCCACGTGAGCACCCCCATAGCGATGTGGTTAGACGTGCAGAATATGGGGGCCCCCGAGTGGTGCAAATGGCTGGGCATCCGACTCTTGGTTGAGGCTCAGCTCATGATCTCACGATTCGCGGGTTCGAGCCCTGCATCGACTGTGTAGAGTCTACTCGACATATTCTCTCTCTCTCTCTGCCCCCCTTGCAATAAACAAACAAACAAACAAACAAATAAGCACAGAGTCTGCAGCTAAACTGTCTCCTCTGAATCCTACCTCTGTATCAGATTAGCTCTGTGACTTTGGATAGTTATTAGTTATTAGTTCCTTTATGCCTCAATTTTCTCATCTATACAATGGCTCTAATAATAAACTACCTCACAGGGCTGTTCTGGAACTTAAGGAAATCTTCCATGTAAACTGCTCCGGGCCTGATGCACAGCAGGCAGGCGCTCTTGTTGCTATGATTATTAAGCAGGGCACGACCTCAAGTTCAGCGTCAACCCCCCAGTGATGTCCCAATCTGACTTCAGGCTGTATGGTCCCGGGTACCCTGGCTCTGTCACTTAGTCACCATAGGAGAATCAACGCCCCCCTCCCACCTCTGTTTCCCCATATATAAGATGGGGTTGAACTCTAATGGGCTCATGGGCCTTTGAGAATGTGAGGGAAGCCGTGAACACTGTCCGAGACAGATTCTTTCTTCACGTGGTCTGAGCGCTGCCCACGGGCCTTGGTTTGAGGCCTCCAGCATCTGTGGCCTTCCCAGGCTTCCGACCGGCACTGGAAGAAAGGGAGGTGGCTGTGCGTTGAGAGCCAAGGGACAGCTCCAGATGTCCCCTCCCCGCCTTCTGCCCCTCCACCTCTCTCCTGGTCTGTATTTCCTGCCTCTTAAAACCGTGTCGCGGCTATAAGGGTAGAGAAACTTCAGAGTCCAGGGCAGACGGGGACCTGGGCTGGACTTCCCCCCCACCCTCACCCCCTTTTCTGTTTGAGGTTCTGTGGGTCTCTTCCACTGCTCAGAAAAAGCCTTTTGAGGTGGGGGTGTCGTGGGGGTGTGGTTATGAGAAAACAGCGTAATCCAAACCCAGGGAAGAGGCAGCTAGAGAAACCCAAGATTTGGGGGGAAGGGCAGCCCTCTCTATCTGCCGGGTTGGAGGCCAGCTGCCTGTGCAGCAGACCATCTCATTCCCCGCTCAGTGGCAATCAGGAGGATTTACGGAGGCCATCCCGGCAGAAAAGCGAAACCAAGCCCTCCGAGAGGAAAAAGCCTCCCAGAGCCAGGCCAGACCATGGAGGTATCAGTGCCCACCCCCCGCCCCCCAATAACGGGGGCGAGGAAGGCACCTGGGAGCCAGTGACCCACCCTTGCTGGGGCCCGCGGCGGAGCCATAAAGCCCTCTGGGCGTGTTCCCGGTCTTCCCACATCCCTCCCATAAATGGTCCAGCCACTCGGCAGTCTGCTCTCGCCATTTTTATTTGGGGTCATCCCAAAGGCCGCGTGGTAGGGAAACAGCGCCGGGGACACAATGGTGGCACAGTGACCGGCGGCATGGGTCCTGGCTAATCACTTGAAACACCTGGAGAAACTCGTCCGAGGAAACAAGAAACAAAATCCCTGCGATTAGGGCCGCAGGCTTCTGGTGGTCCTAGCTAATCTCTTTCAGGTGGAGGGCCCGGTGGGGAGGCCAGGCTGCCCCCGACCTGCAGCCGTCCCGGAGCCTGGGGCCCGGGGGCCGGGGGCTGGAGTGTGACCAGCCATGAGGCTCCGGAGGCTGGCCTGGACGTCTGCGGCGGCAGGTGCCCTGCAAGCCCCAAAGGGGCCATCGAGACAAGCCGAGGTGTGTGCAAGAACCCCATAAAAGAGATCAAGCTGTTTAACAGAGCACCCCCTGCCACGGAGAACTCCCCCAGCCCCCCTCAGTCTACCCCCAAAACAGGTCAGAAGACCGAACAGCCAAACATCAACGCTGAGATACGGGATCTCACGCACTCAACCCCTCAGACAAAATCATCACGTTTACTCATCGCACAAGTAATACATGTTTGTGGTGAAAAATTAAGATAGCGTATAGTTAAGAAAAAGAAGACAAAAATTGAAAGCACAAAATCCCACCACCCAGAAATAATCATGTCCCGTATTTGGGGCTTATCCTTTATTGCGACAGATAATGGACATTTATAAATATTATGTGAATGTTTTCCTCCCAAGACAGACCCTTTTAAACCAATTTTGTTTATTCGTTCATCCATATATCCTTAGCGTCTTTCTGTGCCATTAATGGTCCAGTATCATCTACGGCCGCTCAGCGTAGTCTCACACGAGTGGAAACTGAATTCCTTGGGCTCAGCCGGGACTGATGGCTACACTCACATTCGGGATTACTTTGATGCAGTTCTAATCTTGGAAATGTCATGAACTCCCACCTGGGCACTGGCTGAGGATAACAAAACACGAAAGAATGAAAAGCCTTAAGGAATTTAATGAGAATTGTGCACAATTTGGTGTATAGGTCATGACACCCATGGAGGACAGCCTTTGAGGCAGGGTGCTTCCTCGGACTGGGAGAGGGTGATCTGGCCCACCGCCAGGGCCCCCGGCCCCACCTCCAATTGCACAGGGTCTTGGGGGAGGGAAGCAGTTTGGCCAAGATCGCAGGATCTCCCTGGACAGGAAGAGCCAGAGGTGGGACCCGAGCCCCCGCCGCGGCAGCAGCACACGCCCATTCAGATAGATTCAGGGCGGGGGTTGCCTTCAGCCACAAGGGAGCCTTGAAGAAAATGCCTTGGAGGTTCATCTTTACATATGTTTTCTTTAACCAGTAAAGAGTTTTGTTTTGCAAACAACTCAGCGCTAAACCGACTACCCATCCTTTGAATGCTCGTGTTTGGAATGACGCCTAGTCACTGCCTGCCACTGAAGGGGGGAACATCCGGGGACCTCTCTGAGGACTGTCTCCTTGGGCGGAGCCAGACTCACGGGCAACACGCACAGCCGCACTCAGGAGCACCCCACACGCGGCCCATGCGCTGCTCCACTGTCTCGAGGTTCTGAGTAAGAGACCTGCGTTCTTATTCTCCCTGAGCCCTGGAAATTATGTCGCTAGTCCTGCCCTGGGGTTTGGACACTTCTTTCTCCCTGTTTGCTTTATCTCAGGTGTCACTCAGAGAGGCCTGGACATGCAAGCGTCCATGTACAAGGAAATTAGTTTGGACCCGCGGCGGGGAAAACGACTCAACCCGTGTGATGTGAGCATCTGTGATGGAGCTGGGTCATGTGATCATCGATGTAAGAACCAGGTCATGTGACCATCTGTGTCAGAGCCAGATCATGTGACCATGTGTGTTAGAGCCAGGTCCTGTGATTATCTGTGATGGAGCTGGGTCCCGTGACCATCTGTGTCAGAGCTGGGTCATGTGATCATAGGTGTAAGAACCAGGTCATGTGACCATCTGTGTCAGAGCCGGGTCATGTCACCATCTGTGTTAGAGCCGTGTCTGTGATCATCTGTGATGGAGCCAGGTCATGTGACTATCTACGTTAGAGCTGGGTCATGTCACCATCTGTGTTAGAGCCGAGTCTGTGATCATCTGTGATGGAGCCAGGTCATGTGACCATCTGTGATGGAGCCGGGTCATGTGACCAGCTGTGATGGAGCCAGGACCCAAACCTGCTGGGTCTGCTGCAGACCAACCAGCTGTTTGGACACAAACATTTCATAAATGGGGCTGTCACCTTTCCTGCTGAGATGGAAGGCCCCACAAGAGAGGTATTTGAAGGTTCTGGCAAGGATTTCCACCTGCACACGCAGCTCCCATGAGCCTGCCTGAAGTCCACTGTTAGAGAGAACTCGGGCTCAGGCCACTGTCCCCACGTCACTGTAAAATTTAATAGATGGAGGCAGAGACGAAAGGAAAGAGGGAAGCCAGGTTATGGAGCCAAGAAGGCCTTTATCTGGGGTCCACAGTCCCTGGGCGAGGTTCCGTGACTTGGGTACCAGGCAGAGTCAGGGAAGTCGCACGCGATAGGTGATGGGCGGGGGGGTTTCAGGGTGAGGGGTTTCAGGTTTGGTCTTGGGGGGCTGATTACCAAGTAAGGGCATTTTAGGGTCACAGCGGGACAGGATAGGTTGCCTGTCTCTTCGGTGGGGGCGGAAACTGGAGCTTCATGATTGGCTGTTTCCAAATGGGGCAGGACATCCCAGGTCTGCAGGTGAGGGGCGGGGGTCGTCTGTGCACGTGTTCTCCTCCAGCCCCCGGACAAATGGCCGCTCGGTCGCCATCCCAAGGTGACTTCCAAGGTGACTCTTACAGTCACATCTTTAGAAACTTCATGGATTCGTAAGTGGCCAGCTTAGGATGAGTCACAGCCCAAACGACCACACCTGCCATTTATTCAGCACTGGGGAGAAGGTGGTGACCGAGCCCCTGTCTTCGGGAAGCCCACACTCTCAAGGACAGGTGTCTCCCTGGGGGTCCCCAGGCTTTCCGGGCTGAGGCTTTGCGGTCCAGTGTGATCTTGAATATTTCGCTGCACCACCCTGACCCTCAGTGTCTTCTTCAGTGAAGTGGGGATAACACCACCTTGCAGGATCCTTATGAAGGTGAGTGTTCGGTACAGTGAGAGAATATAGGCACACACAGATATACAGAGATAAACGGGTACGTTCTTGTCACTCAGGGCCCGCTTTCAACATCACCACCTCAGAGAAGACTTCCCTGACTGCTCAATCTGGATTTCATGCCCTGTGAGGATGGCATCTCTACTCCCAGAACCTGGTGCTTAGCACATAGTAGATGCTCAACAAACATTCACCGAAGTGAGGTGAAAGGTTGATATAAAATTCCACCCCTTTCTTACTCATTGTGTCTGGAGCCGCCCCCCAGAAAGAAAGCCAAGCCCCTCACCTGTTATTAGGTGAGGTGACAGTGACCTGGCTGCGGGAGGCCCTTCTGGCCTCACTCCTGAGACCCGCAGAGCCCAACTCGTTCATTTCCACCAGCCTGGTTCTGTTAGGAGCTTTGTCCCAGGAACCGGATTGAGCCGGAGGGCAGGTCTGGGCCAAGTTGCTTGGGGAGGGACCCGGTGAAGAAGGGGGTGGTGCACAGAACTCAGGCCGCAGAGCTGAGAAAGGGAGGGGGGCAGCCGGCTTCCTGGTCTGGTCTGGGTTAGGAGGTCCTCACCCAACAAACAGCACATACTGGGCCACCAAGCCCTTTGCTGGAGACCCCGGGAAAATGCCCGCGGAGCGGAGCCCCAGCGCCTCCTCCCGCCTCCCACCACGAGCTCCGTGTATTCCCTGCACCCAACGTCACCTTGGAATTAATGCAGAGGAACCAAAACATAGACTGCAGCGTGTCCCCGCTGATGGGAGTGGCCCCCAGAGGGAGGAAGCCCCGATTTTGTTACAGAATCCCCGATTTCATACAATTGCCCGTCGTCAGATGTGCCCCCCTCACCCTCTTTCTAACAGCCCCAGATCGCTGAGCTGGCCTACTGGAGGTCAGAATGCAGACGCATGGCCCGTCCAGGACCCACAGCCCCTCCCGGGGTCAGACGCCATGACTCCCCCTCATCACGGACCAGCTGCCAGCAGCAAAGGTCCCCACAGCTCTGCTCCCCCACCAGGACACCCCAACCCAGTACCATTATCACCGTGCACGCACGCACACCCCCCTCCCCCCCACACAACACACACACAAGCCCCTATGACAAGGATGCTCTCCTGTGAGGACTGAAATGTCATGGTTAGATGCACGAGCCCAAGGTTCGAGTCCCAGCGGTGGCACTTGCTGGCTGGGTGGTCTGGGGCAAAGCACTGACCCCCAGACTGTCTGGGTCTCCTCATCTATAAGATGGCGCTATTATTTGCACTTTGCTCAAACATCGTTGTGAAAGGTTGTGCACATGCACGGCACACACTCAGTGCTCACTACCCATCAGCTGCTCTTGGGGCGATTGGTCTGCTCAGCCTCCAACCCCCCCCCCCTCCAATCTTCAGACATCTTTCCAAATTTGCAATTACGGGTATCTCCTCAGAAGTCTGTGCAGGGCCTTGTTCATGCTTTTGGGGACAACTGAGTCTGGAACCTTCCAGGACAGAAAATGCAGGGGGCCACTAGGGCAAAAGTCATCCTATCACCCGGTGGTGGGGACAAAGCGCTTCTTCCTGGCCCTCCCCACCACCCCCTCTCAGCGCGCGCTGCTTGGTGATTTCACCGTTTGCCGACCCAAGAACAGTCATTGCATTGTTTCATCCTCAGCCCAATTCCACTCGCTTTACATTTTTACCGCTAAATTGAATCCGCTGCCAGTAATCTAATTTACATTTGAGGGCGTACACAATGCCAACACGACGAAACGCCAATAAAATTTCTAGTAAAACCCATAAATGGCTCGGTGCTCGTGTTTATGGAAATCTTAGCCTGCTCCTGCCCCAGGAACCCTGCAATCCAGAGTCCTAAATCATTCCCATATGACGGTGAGACACTCCGGATGCCCCCAGCAATGGGGGACGACGCCTTTCTCCGGGGCCTGCGATGGAGACCCCGAGGTTCTGTCCCGTCCAGTGGAGGGCGAGGTGGGGCTGGTCCCAGGTCAGGTGCGCACACCTGCCCGGTCAGGGCGGCACCTCATGCCCCACCCCGTGTCACCCCGTCTCCTTGCCTCCGGCCACACAGCCGAGGCCTCTTTCAGGAGCACTGACCATCTCACTCAGGTTTCTAGAATGACACACGGAGAGAAAATGTACCCAGTAATTCACCATCTACCGCTGATCACACGGATCGATCTGTTGAGCACGTTCCAGGCCTTTTACAGGTTCGTGAAAGTGTAGATTCTCGATTTTGGAAGAAACCCAGCGAGAACAGTTCTTCTTATAATAATGGGTTGAATAATGAAAATGAAAGCAAACACCCATTGAGAATGGAGTATGTAGCAGGCGCTATTCTGAGCATTTCGTGTATATTAATTCAGCAAACCTCACCAGGCAGGGCTTCTCTTGCTCTCCGGTAACTGGTGATAACATTCAGGCACAGAGAGGTTAAGTAACATGCCAACGTCACACAGTCACTAAGCCTCAGAGCCAGTGTTTGGCTCCAGATGTTTGGCCGCCATGGTACTTTATAGCTTGTCTCCACTGAAGAAGGACCTACTATGTGCCAGGCCACGGAGTGAGTCCTCTACATGGATTCCCTTTGAGCCTTTCGACAGCCCTGCTACACGGTATCGCCAGCCCAGACAGGTGGATCGTCTTGCCCAAGGATGCCCACCTCGAGATTTGCTGGCCCCATTTTTGATTGTTGTGGGACTGAGTTATCACACCCCTCAGTTCATGGCTAAAGGCACAGCTGGTCCACGCTAGGTTCCCATCTTGAAGGACTGAAGGATGGCTCAACATAATCTCTTTTCTTCCCATTCCCCAAGCTCGCTGCCACCATTGTTGTGAAAAAACACGTTCTATTATTTTACATGCATGTGATTTTACCGCATGTAAATATGATTGTACTTAGATATTATGCTCGTTCATTTTTTCCATTCAATTAAATGTATTTGTGTTCTGTCCATGTTGCTATGTGTCCATCCCTAATGGCTCATGGTATTCCATAGTGTATGCAGCTAGCATGTCTTGATTATCCATCCACCACCCCCACCCCCAGTGGCTGGCGTGTGAGTTGCGTGCAGGGTCTCTAGACCTACTTGGTGATGTGATGAACATTTCCAGAAATATCTACTTCTGGATTTGGGGGAGAATTTCCCTGGACCAGACACTGCTTGCACTGCTTGGTCATAGGAGATGCACACAATTAATCCAATTGAGTCTTGTCAATTCCTGTCACATCCTGACCTTCCAGGATGATATTCCATCCGCCTTCCTATATCCTCAGTTCTAATTTGTGCTAATCTGATGGATGTACAGTGACGTCACATTGTTGATTTCATTTGCAATTTTTTAGTTACTAAAAAGAGCATTTCTTCATATGCCTGTTAGAATTTGGGGCTTCCTGGGGCACCTGGGAGATTCAGTCAGTTAGGTGTCCGACTTCGGCTCAGGTCATGATCTCATGGCTTATGGGTTCGAGCCCCACATTGGGTTCTGTGCTGACAGCTCAGAGTCTGGAGCCTGCTTGGGATTCTCTGCCCCTCTCCCATTTTCACTCTGTTTCTTTCTCTCTCTTGAAAAGTGACTAAACATTAAAAAATTTTTTAAATTTGGGGCTCCTTTGCTGTGAATTACTACTTCATGTTCTTTGTGACTATTTTTCTATGGGGATTCCTGGTTGTGCTTGGGGGCGGTGGTGATGTTGGTTTCTGTAGATTTACAGCTGTTCACATATATCTAAGGCTATCAGTCCCTCATTAACTTTAAGCACTGAGCATTTCTGCCTTGTGTCCTTTATCACTTTGTCCAGGTTGCCCTTCATCGAACAGAAATCCTCAAGGTTGACGTATTCAAAATCCATCTGTTCTTTCCCCACGGTTCATCCAAACCACAGCTGGTACTCTGTATAAGTACCGCGTGCTAACCTATCGCGCCACTGGACCTCCTTCACAGCTGGTACTCTGGAGGTCTTGCATAGGAAGTCCTTCCACGGCCCCAAGTCACAAAGATAATCTCCTATAACCTCATTGTGTTTATGTTTTTCTTTCACTTTTAGGTCTTTAATGCATCTGCAGTTCGACTTTGCTGCACCACTAGTTAGGCATCTAATTTTTTCCCCCCTGTAATGACTCCAGTTCCCCCAACACCTAAATAATCCTTTTCCCCCTTGAAACGTGGTGCCCCCTTTTGTGTTTCCAAAGTTCCCACAGACACATGTATCTCTGTTTAAGTCCCATCTTTGCTTCTTTGGCATATTATCCCGGGTTTGTTTGTGGGACAGCGGCTTTGCAGTGCCCTGATATGTTATAGAACAAAATCTCTCTCTTTGCTCCTATTTTTCTAAGTTAATTTTGCTATTCACAGATGTTTATTCTACGAAAGAAGTTCACTGAATCCTTCAAAAAAAAAAAAAAACCCAACTGGAATTGAGATTGAGATTGAGTTTAGGGACGGGCCAGTGGCGTAATGGATAACGTGTCGGACTACGGATCAGAAGATTGAGTTTGATTTATGGATTAATTTGGAGACATTTGACATCTTTTGAAAACTAAGTCACCCCATCAAAAGCATGAAATAGCTATTTATTAGGGGAGATTTAAGTTGTTTAATGATGACATTTTCTCATGGAGGTTTTAAGCTTTCTTTGTAGCATAAGACATTTTGTGGCTTTGTTGCTCTTGTGTATGGTACATTTATTATTATTACTGTTATTATATTATCTGTTTGTTGTTTATGTTAAAAAGTCTACTGATTTTTTTAAATTTCTTTTGTATTCGGTAACCTTGCTGAGCTTTCTTATTGGTTCCAATAATTTATTGATTCTGGTTTGTTTGTTTGTTTGTTTGTTTTGTGTGTCTAAAACTTTCTTTCCTTGGACTGCTCTCATCTAATTTAAGGATCAAGATTATACTGATAATCTGAAAAAACTAATTAAATCATTTCTTTTGTTCTTCATTTTCTTTTGTAGATTTACAGCAGTTCATATATACCCCAGCTATCAGCCCCTAATTAATTTTAAATATAATTTTAAATAAATAACATGTATAAAAATTATTTTAAAATAATTTTAAATAAATAACTTGTATAAAGTAAGATTTTTTTCTCTATCTTGAAAGTTTGCTAGAATTCACTTGTAAAACCATCTGGGCCTGGACCTTTTTGTAACAAAGGGATCTAGATTACCATTTCAGTAGCATTAAAATGTATAGTGCTCTAATCAGGATCAATTACTTCCTCCTGAGTAACTGTTTGCTTTGTTATTCTTCCAAAAATTTGTCTTGGTTTTACAATGTATTACCTTTCAGCTGTTCCTAATACTTTAAAAAAATCATGTTCGAGTTTCTCTTGTGTCAATAGGTATTTTCCTTAGTGTTAATTTGCATTTGATTATTTGTGTTTAGTTATCTATCTTTGTTGAACTTTTTGAAGAAACAATTTTTGGTTTCATTCATCTTTTTCTTCCCCTTTTTTTCTGTTGCTGTGGTTGTTTCCTCCACTTCACTGATTCTCGTCTTTGTCTTCAATGTGATCTAACCACAGCCAGCTCTGACCTGGGTCCTCCGAGCCATCAGGTGACACTCTTTCTGTCCTGTTGAATCACAGCTCCTTCAGTGGACATGTGACCTCTGTCCTTCTGTGACCTTTACCTCACTCTCTTAGGAGACAGATTCTTCCATGTCTGGGTACCCTTGCAGCAAGATTGACTCTAAAGATGACTGTAACACTTCTACCTCCTTTGGTTACACAAAGAATGTTCAGGGTCACCTTCCCAGGACAGTGTTTTGACTATTTCAAGATATTATTTTTTAGGTACTCTGAGTCTTCTCTTCTCAAGATAAATCATCCCCAAGACTTCCTTCACCCGCCCTCGTGTGGGTCTATCTCAGGTCCCCAGGCCCCTTTCTTCTGGACTTTTCCAATCTGCCAGTGATTCTCTTAAACAGCAGGGCTCAGGATGCAGGCAGGATAATTCTCCAAAAGTGGTAAAACAGAGCTGAGTGGGAGAAAACCACCTCTTTCATTTTAAATGTTTTAGATCTAGAAATGCAGCCTGGGAGGCACTCACTCCATCAGCCAATACCTCCCGGGGGGGACTCACCTTGAACTCACTGCTGACCCAAACCCTTTCTCTACGCACTAGTTACGGCTTGATTCTGACTCCTCCTGAGAAGTTGGAGTACGTGGCCCTTCATTTTTGTTGGGAGATATTCTTTTCCCCCAACTGTTCGGTTCTCTTCATTCATACACTCAACAAATATGTATGTAATCACTACGCATCAGACCTTGGAGATTTAACAAGAGGACACAGCCCATCGCAGCCCATTTCCCGGGGTAGCCCCCCACCCCCCACAAGGATTCATGAATTTTGCTTCCAGAAAATTCAATGAACCTGAATCCATTCATTAATTCATCCATTTGACAGACACAGAGTTAAACTCTACTGCTCACTGGGAGCTTCGGTCTTTCCTCTTTTGCCCACCGCTTGCCCCCTTGCCCACCCCCAGGCCCTGCATGAGGAGTCGTTGAGGAGAGGGAGGGGCGGGGCAAGGCCAGGCCCTCAGTGAAAACCTCCTTCTCTGACTGGAACCCAGAGCCACAGCCCAGCCCCAGGGTCTCCCCAGCAAGACATTTCCCTGCTTCGGTCATGAGAGAGGACACCCAGGATCCAAACCGGCCCCCCAGCCACATCAAAGGCCCTCTTGGGCTCTGAGAAAGCAGAGACATCCTGTCGGTTCCTCGTGGGGGAGAGAGTGCCTGAAATCTGAGATTTTTTTCTGCCAGGCAGCACCAGAGCTTAGGGCTGGAAGGGCACCCCCCCCCCCCATTTTACAAGGGTGGAGACTGAGGCCCCTGCTGGCCATGCCATGGGCTTGGGGCAGGGGGCTTGGCTGGCTTCCTACCACACCCAAATCAGCTTCATCATGGAGGTTGTGGTGAGGGCCAGGACCCAGACGGGGCTGGGAACCAGAGCATCTGGGAGAGGGAGCCGCTCCAAGGGTAGGGAGACTCGTCAGAAGGGGGAGAGGCCTGTCACAGGAAACCGCTGGGACCAGGCTCTGCGGTGGCACAGGGAGGTGTGAGGAGGTGGTCAGGCGGGGCCAGAATCTAAGGTTCACTCGGGTGGGATATTAAATACCGACGTGCAATACAGAGGGTTGCTTCCTGTCCAGGAGACGGGCTGCTTGACCCTGCTCCTTTCTGCTCATCTTTACCGTCGCTTTCTGGCCCAGGTCGTCTGTGACTCCCCACGAGGTCCTCTTCTCGGAAGGTAGGCACCATCCCTGCTACGGAAGGGAACGCGGGCGGACACGTGGTCTGGGGGTCTGTAAGATATGCAGGATCTCAGGCCTCACCTCAGACCTCCTGAACCTGAATGTGTATCTTACCAAGATCCCGCGTGTGCATTTAAAATCTGAAAAGCTCTAGGGCACCTCTGGGGCTCAGTCAGTTAAACATCTAACTTTGGTTCAGGTCGTGATCTCACGGTTCATGGGTTCGAGCCCTGTGTTGGGCTCTGTGCTGACAGCTCAGAGCCCGGAGCCTGCTTGAGATTTCATGTATCTCTCTCTTCCCTTCCCCATGCTCATACTCTTGTCTCTCTCTCTCTCAAAAACAAACATTAAAATTTTTTTAAAAAACTAAATAAAACCTGGAAAGTTCAGCCATAGACTCTAAGTTCTAGGAGGGTTCGAAGTGTTTCCGTCTTATTCACGACCCAGACATTAGAGATTGAGAAGCACTGGTCTGGGAGCAACGCCACCGGGCTCTGGGCTTGGCTTTTAAACCCCGCCCCTCTGTGGTGTGGTCTGTAGTGGGGGTGGTGATAACAGTGCGAGCCTCAGTAGAACCGTGTAGAGGGTTAAAGAGGTGGATACGGGAACACCTGGAAGGCTCGCTTGGTTAAGCATCCGGCTTCAGCTCAGCTCACGATCTCACAGGTTTTGGGGTTCGAGCCCCGCATTCAGCTCTGTGCTGACAGCTCAGAGCCTGGAGCCTGCTTCCGATTCTGTGTCTCCCTCTCTCTGACCCTCTCCTGCTTGCACTGTCTCTGTCTTTCAAAAATAAATAAAAAATAAAATAAATTAAATTAAAAAACAAAAAGGTGGATACAGAGAGAGCTGGTCCGAGGTAGCTACTATGCTATAAGCACTTTTATCAGTACCTCCAGCCCACCCGGAGCGTTTTCTAAACCTTCCTGGTCCCCGAAGTGATAGGCTGTGTTCTGGCTTCAGTCAGGTGCCCGCCTTGCTTTTGGTGTTCACCGTTTCCCCTTACTTGTCGCCCAGATGTTACAGTGATAGAATTGTGGGGTGGGCGATGCAGTTGTGCAGGGGGCTGTGTGTGCCTCCCATCCCTTAGTACCATGCTCCTTTCCATTACCGTGTTCGCCACACTCTTTCTTGGTTAACACATCCAGCCAATATTTATTGAGGAGCTACTATATGCCAGACTTTGCTTCTTCAGGTGCTAGACTTAATAGCAATGAGGAAAACCAGACAGAATCCCTGCCCCCTCCACTCTCATACACCTTATTATCTAATCATGGGAGACAGATCTGAAGACAAGTAAACAAACACGCAGGATAATTCAGCGTAGGTTCAGGGTTGCATGCTTCCACTTAAAAATTTTTTTAATGTTTATTTATTTTTGAGAGAGAGAGCACAAGCAGGGGAGGGACAGAGAGAAGGGGAGACACAGAATGTGAAGCAGGCTCCAGGCTCTGAGCTGTCAGCACAGAGCCCGACGCGGGGCTCAAACCCACAAACTGTGAGATCATGACCTGAGCCGAAGTCGGACGCTTAACCAACTGAGCCACCCAGGGGCCCCTGCATGCTTCTGTTTTCACTTACTATATATCAGAGGCCTCTTGTGTGGTGTTATAAAGCAGACGCCTCACCCCCCTTTCAATGTGCTCAGAGTACTCTGGGGACCAACACGAAGGGACTTGTAGAATTGATGGACACAAGTCAACCACCTACTGTTGGAGTTTGTCCCTGAGGCAGATGGGGTCCTCTCCTTCCCACTGCACATGGGCTCCTTGTGAAAAGGCACAAGGTGTCAGAGGGTCACCCTCTGTGGGTTCTGATCACTGGTCAAAGGCAGTGGGCACATGACTCAAGTTGGGCCAATCAGCCCCGAGCAGAAGACTGAGTCTTCTTTGTCTGAGTCCCTGGGAAGAACCTTTCTCTTTCTTCTCCTCCTCTTATTGCTCTGCCTTCTCCTTCTCTAAAGTTAGCTCTAGGCCCAATGTGGGGCTTGAACTCACAACCTTGAGATCAAGTTGCACACTACTGACTTATCCAGCCAGGTACCCGGGCCTTTCTCTCTTTCTCAGTTGACTTGAGCCGGGAGAATGGAAGTGGAGTGACCCTCACCATGAAGGGAGGACTTCTCGGAACATGGGAAGAACAGAGGAAAGAGCCCAGGGCGAGAGAGACAGACAGACAGAGAGAGAGAGAGAGAGAGAGAGAGAGAGAGAGAAAGAGAGAGAGAGAGAGAGAGAGAGAGACCAAGTCCTAGAAAGACTGTAAAAGCCTCCATCACCTGTCCCTTGACTTCTAAGTTTTCCATTGAAGACAATTTGTGCTGTTTTTCTGGTCCCTTCTCAAGAGACACGATGTTCTCCCTGTCATCACAGAAAACAAAAATGGAGGCAGTATGGTGCAACATGGGAGACACAGGATTAGTGACCTAACGCTCTCCCAGAGTAGCATTCAACCAGTGACACTCAGGAGCTGATGTGTCCGTGCCCCAGCGTCCTCGCCCCCTCACGTGGCAGAGTCTTGTGTGCACGTCCTTCCTTGGCTCCCAGAGTCCACGGGCAGGATCGGCTCCAGTCCCTGACCTGGGAGCTGGCTTGCTAACACCCACTTCAATAGGCTGCTACCGCTTCCCTATGGGCGTTTCCTGGATCACCTCCCAGAGACACAACACGCACTCTGTCTGTTGTTCCGGGGTCTGCTTCCAAGGGAACCCCACCGCAGACACCTCCTTCAGGTGGCCGTGAGGGTTGAATGAGGGGACATCTGGCCTGGTGCTCGCTTCCAGGAGCCCGCAGCAGACAGCTGTTTAAAGCACCTGCTACGTGTCCTTCACCTTTTATCTTAAGGGACCAAGAAGGAAGTCAAGACGTCTCGGTAGGCAAACATTTACGATAAATTTTACTGATATGAGAGCTGTGTAGCACACAGTTAACAATTAATAGAATGGGGGTGCCTGGGGGGCTCAGTCGGTTGAGCGTCCAACTTCGGCTCAGGTCACGATCTCACGTTTCCTGGGTTCGAGCCCTGCATTGGGCTCGCTGCTGTCAGCGCAGAGCCCTCATCGAATCCTCTGTCCCGCCCCCCTCCTCTCTCCCTCCCTCGTGCTCTCTCTCAGAAATAAACATTAAAAACATAAAAATAAGAACAAGTAATACAATATACAACCTCTTTACTGTAGTTTCCACACAGCCAGTGGATTCGCAAAGAAAGCGTTCGCTGTGATGAGCTCTGCTAGCCTTAGCCAACCAGTGGTCACAACTGGAGAAGGAGGGTACGTCCCCCAGGAATGCTGGTCGAGGTGTTTTTAAAAAATTTTTTTAACACTTATTTTTGAGAGACAGAGTGAGCAGAGTAGAGGCAAAGGGAGAGGGAGACACAGAATCAGAAGCAGGCTCCAGGCTCTGAGCTGTCAACACAGAGCCCAACACGGGGCTCGAACTCACAACCTGAAAGATCATGACCTGAGCTGAAGTCGGACGCTTCATCGACCGAGCCCCCCAGGCGCCCTGAGGTTGGCATGTACATTACATGTAAGACCAGAGCGAACAAGGAAGGTTTCAGGAGTGCGATCCCATAGGAACAGCATCTTTAATAGTTTTCAAAGGCTGGGAGAATAGAGCCTCACTTCAGGGAGTTAGTTATGATGGACCGTGACAGACACGACCCTCTTTAAGGTTACTCTGTGAACTTGCATCCAAACAAGCCCACAGCCACATACATTCTGCCCTAGGTGTGGCGGTTGCCTATTTCCACCGGAGACATTCCCACCAGGGCTGAGTTGGAGACGGGGATGTGACGTCACCCGGGCGTGGAGTTGCAGAGACAGGAGCGGACGCAGGATCACCTGTGTCTCTAACACGCAGATCGAATACGCAGCAGGAGCCTCTGGAGCTCGGGCGGCAGCCAAAATCTAGCAAAACTACCAGGATTGATGAGTTTTGAGTACTTATGCCCTTTGTTGTTTGTTTTTTAATTAATACACCTTATTTTTTAGGGCAATTTTTGGTTCACAGAGAAACCGTCCCCTGTCCTCGGCCTCCCCCACTTCAACACCCCCCACCGGAGTGGCAGGGACACTGGCGACCCTCAGCGAACCCACCTCGACCCCTCACCACCCCCCAACGCCCGCAGTGTGCACTGGGGTTCGCCCTTGGCTTCGTAGAGAAGGCGGGCTCCGACAAAGGGGTGAGGACACGCGTTCACCACCGCGATGCCGTGCAGCCCAGTTTCACTCTTACCTTCGTGCCTAATATTTGAAGTGCAAGTTTACATTTGTATGTAAGTACAAGTCTACATAATTTAATGTTTAATGATGGCTCCGTTTAATGACCTCGTGAAACTCCTGAAATTTAACGACTGGTTCTCGGGGGTCAGGGCGGGCTGGCTCTCCATGGCACTGCCGCCTGGGCTTCCGCAGGGAGCCTGCGGTGCCCGGGCCTCGCCTGGAAGGCACCTGATGATTTCCAGCCAAAGCCGGACGTGCTTCAGGTAGCCTTGAACTCACAAGACTGGCCGTGGAGCCCAGTGGGGCTGCGTCTCTCCCCAGGGCCTTGGGGTCCTCTCTCCTGTGGCCTCCGGCCAGAGCTCTCGGCGTCAGGTGGCCGTCGAGACCATCCAGAGGGGCAGCGACGACACCTGGGCGCCCCACACCCCCAGCAGATGGACCGGCACGGCGGGGAGCTTCTCCCAATGCTGTTCCCACCTTTCCGGGCCCAGCTGTTTGGGGAGACCCATTCTATTTTTGGATGGGAGACCCCGAGAAGTTTACAATAACAATCAAAAACAATTTTGCCTCGAGGGGGAATCATTTAATGGGAGGGCCACGGGCCTAAAGTGTCTCTCTTCACAGGCTTAAGCAGCTGGGCTGTTCTGTTTATTGCTCTCTGGAGAGATCTGGGCGGGACACGCGGCCTTAAAGTGACAGCCCCGCGGCGAGCCTGGCTGGGCCCTGGAGGGAGCCTCCAGAAAGCCCCGACATCCCCGGCCCCACAGTGCTGGCACCTGGGGGTTGAAAGACACGTCTCACGGTCGGACGGGGAGAGTCACCCCACCACGGAACGGGCACCCACCCGGTGATTGGTTTCACACTCAGGTAGCACCTGTTTCGCATTGTTCTAAATACGTCACAGAGACTACATTTAAACCCCATAAACCAGGTACTGTTAAACCCATTTTTCGGATGAGTCCATTGAGGCCTCGGAAGGGTCAATGGTTGATTCAGAACTCAGGCAGTCTGGTTCTGGGGTCCATGATGTCACTCACAAAGGCAGCAAAGAATGCAGAGTAGATGGGACTTCCCTGTGGGTCAGTTAGGCTGGCATGGTAGGTGTGTGTGAGGCGTGAGAGCAGGAGTGGGGACTGCATTTCACACACACACACACACACATTCGCCCTCACAACCACACACCTATGTCTGCGGCTGGCTATGTCTGTACGCATATAACTGGCACACGCGGACACACATGTGTGTGCACATGAGCACCCACTCGTGCACACACACGCACAACCACACACAGGCACGGCGCACACACTTTATCTTTACTGCGAGGGCCAGGCAGGTCCTTGAAACAGGAGAGCGTCACCGTCAGATCTGTGCCTTGGGAAGCTCGCTCTAGCCAGGGGGCCAGCGGGGAAGTCACTCAGCCTCTGAGCCTCAACTCGCTCATCGGGAAACGAAGGACCCGCTTTTCCTACAATGAACGTGAAAGTTCCTGTAAGCCGTGCACCTCGGGGTGTGCGGGCCAGGTTCTCAAAAGCCCGTGTTCGTGTCCAGAGAGGAAATTGTGGAAGTTACCAGCGTGCCTCTCCACCTCGTATGGCAGCGTGAGGGTGGGGTGTGCGTGTGCACGTGTGTGCATGCGTGTGCATGAGTGTGCAGAGCAAAAGAATAAACTGGACCCAGAAAGAGTAAGAAGAATGTGCAGAGTCACCCAGCAGGTTTACGACTGAGCTGGGATCCGAATCCAGGGGTGTCTGACTGAGTCTCATGGCTCCGGCCTGACGCCCCACGGCTCTGGAAACACCCTAGAGCCAAGGTGATGGAAAATGAGTCAAGGTTGCGGAATACTTTTCCCCAGGCCACTTGTCTCCTCTGACCATTTGACGCCCCCATCCCAGTTTTTTTTTTAATGTTTTTAATTTATTTTTGAGAGACAGAGAGAGACAGTGTGAGCAGGGGAGGGTCAGAGAGAGAGGGAGACACAGAATCCGAAGCAGGCGCCAGGCTCTGAGCTAGCTGTCAGCACAGGGCCCGAGGTGGAACTCAAACCCATGAACGGTGAGATTGTGACCTGAGCAGAAGTCAGACGCTTAACCGATTGAGCCGCCCGGGTGCCCCTGACACCCCATCCCAGTGGCAGGGCCAGAGGGCACTTCCAGCAGCCCTCACGGGACAGCGATCTACATGCCATTGACCACAGGTGAGGCGACACTTGTGAACCCCAAAGTACAGAGGCGTGTTCTTCATGCTTGGCCAGCTGTACTGCGCCTTTGTCTGTCCCTCCCTCTTTCCTGGCTTTCCTGGTCCTACCAGCCAGGCCGCACCGCCGTCCCCACACAGAAGGAGCATGTGGACATAGGACAAGGGAGGCAGGTTCGTGGAGGCCTGCACACTGGATCAGACCTGGGCTCGACTGCTGGCCTCACCACTTCCTGCCTGTCAAATGGGCACCAAGTAACACTAGTTAACACTAGGTCGCCTAGGGGAAACACGGAGCCCCGTTCTGCATAAGGAGGGGTGATGAGTGCTGAGAAGGGGGTGGGCGTGGGCTAACAGCCCTCTGGGGAGTGCAAGGTGCGGGTGGGAGAGGTGTGCGGAACGGGGCCATCGGCCTTTCGCTGGCCTTCGGAGAAACGGTCCCAGATGTTACGGAGAGCTGCCAGGGCCACGAAACAGACCTCCGAGTCCGCGGGTCCTGGTGCGTGGAGGGCAGCAGAGCATGGAGAGAACGGGGCCACAGAAGCAGGAGGGTCGCAGGCTTGGAAAGACGTGGGCTCGAGTCCCAGCTCTGTTCCCCGTTTCCTGAGCAACCTCGCCACGCTGGCACAGCCTCTCGGAGCCTCGGTGTCCTCTCCCCTGAGGCGGAGATGATTACACCCACCGTTCAGCTAATGTGACGGCTGCAGGCCGTGTGGAAATGGCCAGGCACCCAGCAGCCCGGTGGCGGGGGTGGGGGGGGAAGGTACCGTTGTCTGGACATTTCCCCTCACTGAGGCAGGGAGCCCACGCCGCAGGGCCTCGGGACAACCCCAGACAGCCTGCAGGGAGGAAGGCTTTCCAGCACCCCCTTTCCAGCCAGCACTTGAGGCTTCGCTTACCTCTCCGAAAATTAAATTAAAACCTAACAGTAGTCCCATTGTGGCTCCTACATCGCCAGCCTCACCGGCGGATAGTCTTTAATATCCACCGCTGACAGGATGGAATTAGCCGCGTTGTGGGCTGCTTTTTTTTTTTGTTTGGGTTTTTATTTCTTGCTCTAGCTTTCATTCCCCCCACCACAGGGGTGTAAGCTGGTGTTTAATCCCGTCCTGAGAGCACCAGGCAGCTCTTAGGTAGGACGGGCAGGAGCCTCGGCCCCGCCCGAGCCGACCAAGGTGAGTGCCCCGTGAGCCGAGGAGCCTCTGTTGATCTCCCGGCGTCCGAGTCGGCCAACACAGGTTCTCCGGGCACGAGAGAATCAATGCAGAATTACGGTTAAGCCTCCTGATCATTATCCTCATTAGAGGTAACCGGAGCCCGGCTGGCCCGAACGCAGCTCTAAACCCCGCTAAGACGGGACACACTCGGGAAGAATACGCCGTGTGTAATTTAATAATCCTGGAAACAAGTCCGCATTCTTTTTGTCTTTGGCCCAAAGGAGAGGTAATTCCTGACGCAGCCAGGGAAGCAGAACCGTGCAGCCTGGAGAGAAAGGCCTAGATGGGGTGGACAAGAAGGACTTGGGATTTGGAAGCGGTGCTCTTTCTCCTAGGTGGAATCATGACATCCCTTTCCTCCGTGCCCCCCAGCAAGCCTTCCAGTAGCCCTTCAGAACCTTCCAGAACCTTCCAGAACCTCCATGTGTGTCAAAGAATGCAGGCCCGGCATGTGACACTATGTGGAAAGTGAGGAGGAGGCTGGATCTCAACGCCACTCTGTCCCCTTCAGCGAATGCCTATGTAGATGGCACCCCATCACCCCCTTGCACACAGACAGCACCTCACAGTTTATAGAGCACTTTCATATCCTTCCCCCTTTGGGTTCTGCCACAGTCCTGTGAGAGAGGCAAGGTGGGATTGTTAGAGCCATTTCATAGATGGAAAAGTGGAGGCCCAGAGGTGTGAAGTAGCCTACTGAAATGACAAGGCCTCCAAGGATTGCTGCTGAGTTGGAACTTGGGCCTCCAGATCCTGAGTCCGGGAACCATTTAATGAAAGCTTAAGTGTGTGCTCCCCCAAATTTACATGCTGAAGCCCCCATCCTAGGTACCTCAGAATATGGCTGTATTTGGAGACTTTGAAGAGGTGATTAAGTTAGGATGAGGTTGTGAGGGTGGCCCTGATCCAGTCTAACTGGCATCTTTATAAGAAGAGATCCAGACACAAATAGACGCAGAAGGCCAGGTGAGGACACACAGAAAAGATGGCGTCTACAAGCCAAGGAGAGAGACCTCGGGAGGAACCAGCTCTGCAAACACTTGGATCTCAGACGTCCAGCCTCCAGAATGTGAGGAAATCAGTGTCTGTTGTTGAAGCCACCATCTGTGGGGTCTGTTGTGGTAGCTCAAGCAGACAAATAAAGGCTCTGCTGGGCCTCCCTGCCTTCATGGAGTCCGCTCTGATATGCCGGTCAGTCTTCATCTCCCTTGTTGGCTCCCCGCCCCCCTGTATGCCCTGGCCTGCACTTGACATCCCCCTCTTGGGACTGAGACCTGACTTGTGGGAGCAGCGGGGGGTGGGGGGCAATTGGCCCCCAAACCATGGTTATCCATTGAGACCCGTGTGTGATAGAGCTTGAGGCTTCTTGAGCCAATGGGACTGTTAGGGTGTCCTTTCTCACTAACTTGTGACTTCATTATCATGGGAAAGTGACTTCTGGAAGGACCCCTTGTAAATGTCCTTCTTAGCATCACATGTCGGTACATGTGCATTGTGTGTACAAAAACCCATGCAGATATACTTCGTGATTAATTTTCTGCACCAAGTTATCTGCTAAAAAGTAGGTATTTTTGTATTCATATTCATATTTTGTATTTTCACCATATGAATAAATTTCTAGGTTTAAAATTTTTTTAATTTTTATTTTTGAAAGAGAGAGACAGAGTGCGAGTGGGGGAGTGGCAGACACAGAATCTTAAACAGGATCCAGGCTCTGAGCTGTCAGAATAGAACCTGACGCGGGGCTCAGACCCATGAACTGCGAGATCATGACCTGAGCCAAAGTTGGATGCTTAACCGACTGAGCCACCCAGGTGCCCCTAAACTTCTAGGTTTTTTTATTCAGCCTGTTTATCATCAGCATATGAAGGTACCAAAATAAAAACATGTTCCTCCCAGTTTTCTCTTCTAAAAATCTGTTGACATGTCATTAACAGAGGTTAAATTACTATAATATTCGTCACAGTTTGATATTTTCAACATTCTCCTTTAAGATGTTTTGAAGCTTGCATGTTAGACCCTTGAATGAGGCAGAATCTTCAAAACCAACAAACTGCTTTCTAGCACCCACTTTTCCTGCCTGTCCTCCTGTGTGGGTGTGTCACTCCACAGACCTGAGCACAGAGTGAAGTGTATACAGCAGGTGCTTAATAAATGCTGGTACTTTTTGTTTGTTTTCCCCAGGCCTATGTCCAGACTGTTGGGTCCTGGCTCACCTGGGCGAGTCCACAGAGGTCACCAGGTGGCAGCCCGGCCTGTGGAAGCAGAGCGCGGCCTTGACCTCACTGCCTCTTGCCCCTCCCTCCGGCATCTCATCCACACCAGGGCAGGTGGGCACTCTGTCCAGGAATGTTCATGAAGCCCCTTGCAGAAGTGGTGGGGGCGGCTGTCCCAGCCCACAGCCACAGCAAAACCCAAAGCGCTCTCCTGACTCCGGTCCAGATGGGGTCGACCTGGGCCAGCCCTGGTCACTTGCGACTTCCCTGTGTGTGGTTACCGGGACCCAGCAAGCAAGAACGTGGCCCACAGAGATGGCGGTGCGAGGAGAATCCCGTCCAGGAGAAGCAGACAGGGCCCCCCCATTGAGACATTATGACGTGGGGCCGGGATGGCAGGGCCGACGGGTGAGCAGGCACAGTCTGGAAGGGCAGGGAAGGTTTGCAGAGGCGCCACATTCCCGAATGAACTTGGCGGTGGACAGGAGTCCATAGGCAGGAAATCAGCCATGCCCTCCATGCTGTTTCAGCATCTCGGTGCGCGCCCTGGACCTGACTCTTCACGCACTGGCTCCATGACCTTGGCCGCGTCTCCCGCGATCTGGACCGCTGAGAGAGGCAGGAAAAGCCAAGTGAGTTTTCTATCGGCTCCCAGGGCCCCGGTGGCAACAGCCTGAGCCTTGGTGGGAGGTCACGGAGGAGACAGGTCATGTGGGGAGCCAGCAGAAAAGGGGGACCACCCTCCCCAGAAGTGAAAGCAAGAACCAGGGAGAAAGTGGCCGTTCCTGCGGAGAAGCCCGCCTCCTCCAGCCGCCGGCCAGGAATGTGCTGACGGGGTCTAAGGCCTGTTCCCAGCAGTGCCACGGCCCTCTCGTTCTGCTCTTTAGTAAAAACAGTGTCTGTCTCGTCGACCAGAATGTCCCTCCTTCCCGCGTGGGCCCTGGCCGTACCTGAGATGTATAAACAGCGTTCGGGCCTCAGACTGTTGAATTAGGCCGCTCCTGGCGTTGCTGTCGTTGGCAGAGCAAACCCCTCTGTGATTGTTATCAGCTATAATCAAATCTGGAGGGTGACTGGAATGCTAATACCTTCCCCGGCAGCGTGTCCTTCGGCAGACGCGGGCTAGCGACGCCCCCGATCCTGGTCAGAGTCGCCCCGGCGGCTCCAATCTGGCCAGCTGGTCAAAACGTGTCATTTTGTCTCCCAGGGAGCACCCCCCTCCACGCCACCCTGAGGCTTTGTATCTGATGGGGCAATGAGAAGGTGACAGTGATGGACCAGGGCCCCTGCCCCAGCCCTGCGAGGAGGGTGCACAGGTGAGCCCCAGGTGGGCTCGGAATGTGATCCATTTGGGCCCCGACTGAATTCACTCATTTATTCATTCGCTGAACAAAGGTGGGTTGCACACTTCCCCACAGGGCACAGCCGAGGGGAAAGAAGAGGCTCTTGACCTTCGCGGTTCACAATCAGGGCCGCCTCCCCAACTGACGGAGCACAGACATTACTGCATGTGTGTTACAGACGCCACGAGGAGCGCAAGATGGGGGTCTGGGGAGCATTCCAGAGGACTTCCTGGGAGAAGCACCATGACAGAGGAATCCAGGGCAGGGTGGTGAGGGGTGGGTCATGTGGCAAGACACTACTCAAGGACTTTTGGGGTCCCAGGGTTTGGATTGGCATGGATGCCGGGACCAACAGGAATCAGAAATCAGACCCTCAGCAAGGGGTAGAAGAAAGGAGGGGGAACGTCACAGTCGCCGGTATTGAGGAGCATGGCTTCCTCCTTTCGAGAAATGGGGACGTAGGGAGGAGGACGGGAGGGGAGGGTTAAGCCATATGAGGGTGTGAGGTTAATTGCTAACCTGGATGGAAAAGGTGCACATCTTAGTCTGACTTGGTGCGCTTGGCGAGGTGCTGACAAGGACGGCGGGTCGCCTCTGTTTCATGCCCAGCAGGAGCCTGGCGTCCTCCCCAGTGGCTTCCTATGCTCAGACACTCAGCCACGAAGGAGACAGATTGTTGGGGGTCCACACACAGCCTATGGGTAGAGAGAGGAGAGGGAGCGGGGGGTAACAGTTCCTTGTGCAATCAACTCCCCTCCTCCTTTGAGGACCAAGTTCAAAGCCTATAACGTGGGCTTCCTCTTGCCTCCACTCTTGGCAAGAAGTGACAGCACACAGTCAGTCGTGGGCCTCAGAGGTCAAGCCCTGGCTTTGCTGCCTCCAAACCCATACGACCCCCAAGCCTCGGGCAGCACAGCAGGCCCCCAGAAGGACAGTTAAGTGCCTCGGGGAGGCTGGTTTCACTTTCATCCGTGCTGCTCCATTTTATCCCTCAGTGTGACCCAGTGGGACACTCATGGGACAAGGATGTTCACGCTCACTCACTTTTTCTTTAAATTTTTTTTTTTAATTTTTGAAGGACAGAGAGAGACAGCACGAGCAGGGGAGGGTCAGAGAGAGAGGGAGACACAGAATCTGAAGCAGGTTCCAGGCTTCAAGCTGTCAGCACAGAGCCTGATGCGGGGCTCCAACCCACGAACCGTGAGATCATGACCTGAGCTGAAGCCGGACGCTTAACTGACTGAGCCACCCAGGCACCCCCAGGCTCATTTTTTAAATAAAGAGGAAAATCCATGGCTATTCACGGCGGCCCTGGGTCCCCAGCTCACCTCCAGTGCCTTCACTGGGAACATTTATCCCAGACATGCAGAGCAGATATGCTCCTATGCACGAATAAGGAGCAAAATGCTCCCCCCCCCGCAGGGTGGCTGTGCTCACAGCCTGTCCTCCTCCCCACCAGTAGGTCCACCGACGACCCGTTATCGGGCAGCGTGGAGCCAGGTCGCTGTGGGTGTGAGTGGATGGGATGAGGCTACAGGGAGCCCAGGCCAACTGATACCCCAGGCTGCTTGGACCGGAAGTCCAGCCGGACCCGGGGCTCAGCCGATTCGTGCTGCAGGGCGAGCCTCCCAAGTTCCTGCTTCGATGAGGGGGAGGGCCTTCTTGAGCCTTGTCTCCCCTAATCCCCATTCAGCCCCCAGGCCGGCATTAGTATTGTCCCCGCTTCACAGGTGAGCAAACTGAGTGACGCTCAGGAGGACTTAACAAGTCATAAGGCAGAAGCAGAAGTGAAGGTGGGATTTGTCCTCCCCATGTTTCCCTGCACCGGGCACCCCTGGAGAAGGCTCCTTCGACACGCCCAGAAACGGCCATTAGACCGTGTCCAGCCCACCCTCCAACCCTGTCCTGGACGGGATTCTAAAACGCCCAGGGCGGGGCAATTTCTACATGACAAAGAGGTTTTGCAGGAAAGAAGTGCTGTGCTCTCAGGCAACACGGCTTCTACCTTAGAATCTTCCTTGTCCATACAGGAAGGCCACCCTCCCTGGAGAAGAGACGCTAAAGGCGTTGAGCATCCATTTCACCTCTAAAGTTCTAGGGGCGCTCAAGGCCGCCAACCCCAGACTGCTAAGAAGTACTAGATGCAAATTCACCGTAAATAAGTCACATTTCTATAATTATGTCACTGGGCGGTGATTATGACATCACTTCAAAAAGGGTGCTTTTGGGGTGCCTGGGGGCTCAGTCAGTTAAGCGTCCAACTTTGACTCTAGTCACGATCTCACAGTTCGTGGGTTCAAGCCCCGTGTCAGGCTCTGTTCTGTCAGAAGAATCCTCTTTCTCCCTCTCTCTGCCTTTCCCCTGCTCACGCTGTCTCTCTATCTCAAAATAAAAAATAAAATTCATCTGGTTCTCCAAAAGTGGCATTCCTGGGCACACCATTTGCTCCTCCCTGAAATGCCTGTTGGGAGCCTCCCATGTCACAGCCACAGGTCTGGGGGCCGGGTGACGGCGGGGCCCCGAGAGCCTTCCGACCCTCCTGGAACTCGCATGTGGGGGAGTCAGCGGACGGTGGCGCACAGCGCATAATCAGAGCTGCACGCAGGAGAGAGAGAGAGTGCGCGTGAGCCCTGGTGGAGACAGAAAGGGGTTTGGGGTTCGCCAGAGTACCCCACTCGGAGAGTGGTGGGGAGGCGGACCCCTTGAAGGGCCATTGTGGACCCTCCCATCTCTCTCTCTGAGGCAGGGAGATGAGGGGTTAACTATTCCCATTTTCCGGCAGAGAAAATCCAGGCTCAGAGAAGGTGAGTCACTTACCCAAAGTCACACAGCTGTTAATCCACAGGACCAGGGCCCCAATGTGGGCTCGGTGGACCCCAAGCCCGGGGCCTATCCTTTCTCCCCTCATGCCTTCCTGCCTCCTGTATTTCCCCCTGCAATTTATTCAGTGGAGTAAAAATTCAGAGTCGACGTTTACAAGCTGAAAAGGGTGTCTCTAATCCAGAGTCGACGTTTACAGGGTGAAATGGGGGTGTCTTAAGGTCTTCTTTTTCCATCTCGAAAGGGTCCCCCCCTGGTCTGCTGGTGAAGCAAGACACGTCTAGGGACACAGTCTAATAGTCACGTGATGAAGCCCCCCCCCACCCCCCAGCCAGGAGCGTCTGCAAAACCGCATCTTGTCAGTACGTTTTTAGGAATGTCACCACACCCAGATTTTAACAGCCACTGACAATACAAACAAGACTCAGCAGAGGATGACAGGGGTGTGTGTGTGTGTGTGTGTGTGTGTGTGTGTGTGTGAGTGTGAATGTGAGCGTGCATGCAGCTCCACGCTGCTGCCCGGCGCTTTCCTGCGCACGGTGACAGGGTCAGGGAAGAATTTTCTGTGACTAATTAGGTTTTAACTTGCCAGAGAGAAAGTGGACATTGGCAGCCTCTTGTATGAGTGAAACAAAATTTGAACTACAGTGAACTTAATTTCCTTTGCACTGAAAGGAAAGAAAGATTAATGAAATATCCCCAAATCCATCCTGTTAGTTTTTATTAAATCAGCAAATGAAATTTAACCTCCAATTCTGTTATAACGTCCTTTCCTGTAGATTGGGTTTCAACCAGCCTAAGTGAAACAGACACCCTCCTTCTAGAACAACATTTCGATATGAAAATTGCATTATTGCAGTCAACATCGGGTTACCTGAGGAACAGCCACTTGGAAAACAATTATTTCCACAGAGAGCGCAATGACACGTATGTGGCCTCAGACTCGCAAGTTCCCTAATTATGGTGTTTCTGCGAGGTTACTTCTTACTTCTTTGCTAAACGCTAGTAAAAAAAAATCCGTTAAATGTTAAGTCACAGCAACTGTGATACTTTTATCTTCCAATAGGGATGACGGAGAGGAGGAGAGAGGACACACATTTTCTACCAGGTGCTGCCTCTCCCCAGTGCCTTTGCTAACACTTCATGGTGACCATACTCACCCATTCTAAGGATGTGCAAACTAAAGTCTTGGGGAAGCAAAGTGCATTCGTTAAGCACACAGATCTGCTGCTCAAACTCACTTAACTAACCTGCAATTGTTTCCTGTTTTTTTAGGCAGGAGGTGTAGACAGTTGAACAACTCAGGGGTTGGGGCGCCAAACCCCCATGCAGTTGAAACTATGAGTGTAACTTTTGACTCCCCTAGACTAAACCACGAATAGCCTCCTCTTGGCTGGAAGCCTTACCGATGGCGTAAACAGCCCATCAACAGATAGTAGGAACGTTCTCTGTACTATACTCCGTATTCCGACAAGAACACCTAACTTTTCCAGGCTTTTTTGTTGTTGTTATTTCTCGGCTACGCGGCTCATCTGCTTTTTTCAAACTGTCGCAAATCTCTAAACATATTTCTTCTGCACTTACTGAAAAACAAACATGCAAGTAAGTGGACCTGTTTGGGTCAGCTGCGGGTCCTTTTATTCATTTTTTGTACAAATAGGGACAAGCTGACCATCACTGAGTGCCAGTGATCTGATGATCTTGAAAATTCCAAGCTCCCATGTACACCTGCAGAGGACAAGTCTTACAACTTCTGGACAGTCCTTGGCCGTTCAAGACTTGTGTCATTTGATCATCATGGCCCCAGGAGAGGGGACACTTCATGCCACGTCACAGAGTTCCGGAGAGGGGAAGTCACTGGTCCACAGACAGAGCGTGGCAGGGCTGGAGCTAAGCGCTTAGGCTTCTGCGTCTTAATTGCAGTGTATTTAGAGGTGGCCACCCATCATGTCTGTATGCTTCTGTCCCGTGGGGAGGATTGTGATGAGGGTGTGGTTCCTGCCTCTGTCATTCCGGGACTTTGCCTTAAAACACTTCACGTCCACAGCTCCCCGGGGGCCAGCCCAGGACCCCACGGATGGGGTGCATGCATTCAGGAGATGCATCAACCATGAAAGAATTTCTCCTCTAGCCTGCCACTGACTGACAGCAGCACTGCCACTGACCGCCTGTGGGCAGGTGACGGACATCTGTGAGCCTCAGTGATCTCATCCGGAAAGTGGGGATGAAGCCAGGCCGTTCCTCACCAGGCTGTCCACGGTTGGGGTTAAACGAGAGCGTGAGTGCGTGCACAGAGCCCAGGGCACTATGATCAGCCAGTTCTCAAGCCCTCCTCTTCCTTCGGAGCATGAAAATTCATGCAAAACTCCTACCTGAACGTCAACGCCTCCCTCAAGGGCCTCCAGAGAGCACTTCTGGGGGAGGGCCCAGGGGGCGGGGAGGGCACACATCAGAACTTAAATCCAGGTGGGCCCCTAGGTTTCCCAGTGCCCACATTGTGGGCTCTATCACAGCTCCAAGAGCTTCATCAAATACCCTAAGTGATAGCCAAGAGGGAGGCCCCTTTGCCAAGGCTCCCCCCGCCCATCCTCTGGAACTGATTACTCAGAGCCTTGCAGAGACGCAGAAATAAAACGATGCCAGTGCGGATGGACAGGCTGGGGACCAGCTCGTGTTTCTAATCCAGCAGCTTCTCCCATCCCCCCCACCCCGGAACAAAGTCTTCTCCAGTTTTTAGTAAATTTAACTTGACAATCGTCAAAGGGAATCAAACGGCGCAGAAACGAAGCCTTTAAATCATGTCAGAAGAAGTCAGAATGGGTAGAAATCTACTACGCTTTCCCCCCAGCCCCCTCCCCTGAATCCGTATTTAAATCTTTTAGGAGCGGACTCCAGGGGCTGGCTTATTTAACTTGCTGGCGAGAATGCACTTAGGAAAAGCACCGTGTTTATTCTGGGTATTGCCTCCTCACCTCCTTAGCGTAATCCCCAGACTTAATCTAGGGTTATTGGGAAGACACCAATTAGCAGCTCCGGGCTGTCCCCCTCCCCACCCCAAATCCCCAGATTGGAGGAGGGAATCCCCTGGAAGGTAATCAGCAGAGGTGCAGCTCTGTTCTCTACAGGCCCAGGGCTGGGAGCTGGCCCAGACCACCAACAGACTGAGGGGCTCTTTCCACACCCCCTTGCTTTATCAGAGGGCCTCCCCGGGCTGAGTGGATGCCTCCTCCTACCCCTTCATTAGCAACTACAGCCGGGGGCTTCTCGCACACAATGCTTCTTTACAGCGCAAGGATTTAGCACAGATAGGCCAGAGGTGCACCCCCGCACACCTGCGCACAGCTGGCTTGGTGGGGGGCAGCACCCTGGTCAGCATCACGACTTCTCAGACCACACCCAGTGCAACCTGATTCCTGGGCCCAAGCCCCGCTGGGGATGGAGGGGAGTGAAATTCACATTTGTCGCGAATCCTTCGTGTGCCAAGCCCTGGGCCGGACGGTTCATAGATGCTTCTTTATTCGAGTCCACATACAGAGCCCTTCCCACATTCCTGTAGCTCCAGCCCAAGAACCCCATTTCTGCTTGGGTCCCCTGAGCTCTCCTCAGCATGCCCAGTCCCCCCATGGGGGGAGGCATTGAAGGCCGAGACAAGGAAATGCATGTGTGTGGGCATGGAATTTGCACACGCAGACACTTCCCCTCTCTCCTGAGCTCCTCCCTTTTTGACCGGTTCTACGATGGGGGCTCCCCATGGCCCAGAGCGGAGGATGGGGGGATGGGTGTGCACCGGGACCTCAGGCCGGCCAGCCCCATCCCCGGGAATGCCGTCGTCCCCCCTTTCTGGGCTCCACGCTCAGAAGGGACCATCTGGTCACAGTTCTACCGCTGTTTCCTTTCTGGCCACAGAAGAGAATGTCTCTAGAATATTTGGGTCAGGGAATCTTCTCTCCGACCGCCATATTCAGGGACTGGTCTGTTGGAAACCAGGACCAAGCACTGGGAAGGCTGGAGGTCGGAGGTGGGCGGATGGTTCTACCTGAGCCTGGCTGGGGGACATAGATGTGTCACTTGACACCCCCAGCTGTGGTCCCCTCCTCTTCCATGAGGCTAAAGAATAACCTGTTTTCTGGGGGCTGAGGACAGAACAGGGCTGCGTGGGTTTGGTGCGGGCACGGTCGCCTCATCTGGGTGGGACTCCGTGAATGAATTTCCTTATTACTCCTGTGAGGTGAGGTCAACGCATGTGTTTCACCACGAAGGTGAAGTTTTCTTGCTCCGATGGAGACACGACGCACCTCCCAAACAGCTCCATGGCCTTGTGAACACTGAGCAGGCCCAGAGTTCCCGGGACCTTAAACATCTTAACATTAAATGTTCCTGGAAAGGTACAGCCTGAGGGCCCGTCTCAAGGTTGCCCTTGACCTCAGGTTGGGCTCCGACCTCTGCTCCTCTGTTGTCACAGGTGAAAGTCCTGGGCTGATGCCGTCCAACGCCAGGGAGATCACACACGGGGTGAAGCATGAGACACCAGCAGCGGCAGCAGAATATAATCAGTCCGGAGGGGACAGGGACCCCAGGGCATGTGATGAGCATTGGGACCGTGCATGTGAGGAGCCACCCGTTGGCCCCAGCCACGTCACCCTATCCGGGGCTCCTGATTCTCAGGTTCCGATGAGGGCATTGGACAGGATGGGCCAGTTCTGAGATTCCGTCTTGCAGGTGACCGGCCTGTGGCCTGGAGATCCCCGGGCTGGCCCTCGGTAGGCAAGCCGTCTTGAGTTAGTTGGAAGATTCTGGTGGTCACGGGTGGGCGTCTCTGTTAGGTCCGGCGTGGGCTTCATCCCTGAGCCTTCTGCTTAGAATGCATGGCAAAAGCATACGCACGAGAGGGTGTCTTTAGAAGGCTGATTCCAGCCGCGGCTTCTGGGCCGGTGACCAGGGCTCCCAGGAGCCCCCGAGAACAACTCAGCTCATGATAAGACCGTGCATGTCGGTCCAGCCCCTTCTCCCCCTGCAGGAAATGATCGGTTTCCTGGGACACACTCACAGACTCCTGAGCAGGAAGGTAGCACGGAGCAGGGTGGAGGGTGGGACCTTGCAGTCGGGGGGCCAGTTCCGATGGCTTGTTGCGTGTGACCGTGAGACCCCCAACTCCTCAAGCCTCAGCTCCCTCTTCTGGGTGCCGGGGTGATGGCACCTACTGGGTGGGCTGCTGGGAGGGCAGAAGGGGCACAGCGAGCCGCACCCGCAGAGAGCAGAAGAGTGGGCTCCGTCATTAACTCCCTCCTCCAACCTGCCACCACCTCCTCCTGGCCTCCGTTGAGCTGTTTGATCTTGGGCACAGAGGGGACTCGTGCTGGCCTCCCGTTCCCTCCTTTCCTCTTCCGTTCACTAGCCTCAGCCTGCTTATCAATGCTCGTCACCTGCAGGAGAGAGGCACACACATGAGCAATTATACGGTGTGTAGACTGCACTGGACTCACACACAAGGGCCCGGAGAACCTCAAGGGCCCCCCAAGCTTGCCCTTCTATGAAGTGGAGGGTTTGGATGCCATGATCCCAAGAAATTTTTCTACCTGCCCGAGAGAGAGGAGTGACCAAGAGGAATTCTCTGAGTCCTGTGCTTCGGAGTCTTCGCCCAGATGAATTCTTGCCACTCGATGCGGATCAGCCCTCCTGACCACGGGGCTCTTTCTCCGGAGCGCACTTGGCCATGATCCCACGCCACCGGTGACACTGAAATCCCCCAGTGAGGCCCCAACCACATTCATAGTCCTTACGGCTGTCCTCTGCCGCCTTCAATCATAGAGCCTTCAGTTACTATTTGGTGGAGATTCACAGGACACCCCCTCCCAACGGGACCCTCAACCTGCAGATCCCACAGGAAGGCGCTCTTAAAGGTAGACCCCACCTTGTAACCTCCTGGCTGCCTTCTGGATGTTCTTCTGGCCCCTCCCACCTACACACACACACACACACACACACACACACACCACACACACACACACACACACGCCTCCCCTGTTCGAGGGTTTTCTTTCACACATCGGAGTGAGATTTCACAAAAACACGGCAATTCTGGAAGAACAGGCTAAGATTGGCCACTGACTTCTGGGCATTCCTGGTGAGTCACTGGGTCTCGGAAAGACCTCAGGGCCTGGAGACGTTTGCCAGGGAGGCAGTGAGCCAGCCCCCAGGGACTTATCTGATCCCTTCCCTCCCTCCTCTGCAGCGAAATCTGGGGGACAGGGGGTGGAGGGAATTATATAAAGAGATGCGGTATTTTGTGAAATACAAGAAGAAAAATGCTCTAAACCCCCTAATCATAAACACAGCATATGGAAAAGGGAAAGAGCTAGTTTTGAGTAAGAAGTGTCTTTACTCCGAGTCCCTCCCCTTTCTGGTCAATATTAGATACATAATCAGAGAAATGTTTAAGTTTCACCCGAGGCTCGCCTGAGTTGGGAGCTTGACTTTTTTTTTTTTTTTTTAAGAAATTCCCTAGCATGCATTTATTGCGAGAAGGATTTGCTTTCTCAAATGCTTTCACCTGTCAGAAGCTCTCTGTCAGAAACTTAACAGATCCCTCTGTTCTCTCGTTTCTGCAAAGCAGAGAGGAAGGGAGGCCACATCAAGTGTCTACTGTGGGCCGGGCACAGATGCAGGCAGCTGGCACCCCCTGCCAGGCTCGCTGCCCGTCTCCCCGGGAGCGACAGGTCCCCCTCAGGCTCACTGACTCAGACCAGCCAGGAGCCTGGCCGGGGAGCACCAATTAGGGAGCCTCAAAGCCCGGAGCACCCCTCCCCCTACCCAGCGCTCCCCCTCTGAGCAGGTTCCCTGTTAAAATGCAGAGAAGTTCAGGGCACGTGGGGGGATTGAGCCAGTTAAGCATCTGACTCTTTAAATTTTTTAAAATGTTTTTTATTTATTTATGAGAGACAGAGAGAGACAGCATGTGCAGGGGAGGGTCAGAGAGAGAGGGAGACACAGAATCCGAAGCAGGCTCCAGGCTCCGAGCTGTCAGCACAGAGCCCGATGCGGGGCTCGAACCCACGAACTGTGAGATCATGACCTGAGCCAAAGCCGGAAGCCGGACGCTTAACCGACTGAGCCACCTGGGCATCCCAAGCATCTGACTCTTGATTTCATCTCAGGTCATGATCTCGCGGTTTGTGAGATGGATCCCCATGTCTGGAGCCAGCTTGTTATTCTCTCTCTCTCTCTCTCTCTCTCTCTCTCCTCTCTGATCTTCCCCTGCTTGCATACTCTGTTTCTCTCTCAAACTAAATAAATAAACTTTAAAAAATGTAGAGAAACTGAAATCGAGGAATATCTGCACCCCCCCATCCCCCCAACCAGGTAATCCAGGTAATGTTTTCAATTCCCTTCACGCTCCTGTATTTATTCTCCTTTTGGAAATGGTCACATGACCAGCGTGCTCATACGTCTCTTCCCGTCCTTCCTCCTGCCTGTTCTCCTTTCTCAGTTACTAACATTTTCTTATTAAGATCACGTATGTATCATCAACACGCACACATCTAGCAGCTGGCGATGACTTCGTACACATTCGTCCGTAGAATCACCAGTCAGTCCCTCCCCCCCAGCAAGGCAGGGAAGGACCTGATCTTTCTCTAACACCAGAAATTCATTCCGCTGGTTCTTGAGTTTCACTGGCACATGCATCACTGGTTTTGGCCTTTTCCTTGCTGTATAGTATTCTACTGGGCGACTGCCCCGCTAATTAATTATGCATCCGTTCGACTGGTAATGGCCAATAGGTGGTTTCCATTCTTTAGCTAATGTGTATAACGTTCCGTTCCTTCAAGCACTCCTGTTCTTGTCTTTTGATGGCTGTAAACACTCAGTTCACTTGGGTGTATAATCAAGAATTTCTGGGTCATGGTGTATCGGCACCTCTCTTATTACTATTTTTTATTGTTTTTTAATGTTTATTTATTTTTGAGACACAGAGAGACAGAGCACGAGCAGGGGAGAGGCAGAGAGAGACACACACACAGAATCCGAAGCAGGCTGCAGGCTCCAGGTTCTGAGCTGTCAGCACAGAGCCTGACACGGGGCTTGAACTAACAAACCATGAGATGATGACCCGAACCGAAGTCGGACACTTAACTGACTGAGCCGCCCTGATGCCCCTGATTATTACTATTTTTATTTCAGCAGCGACAGACATCACTGCAAGCAGTTAAATGAAGAAAAGGTTAAACTCCGCCCCCTCTGGAGCCATCCACCCCTCAAGGGATTTTCTAACACACTTCCCGTGTGCTAATCCAACATCCAGGTACACGCAGACCACACACATAGAGCATTCCGAATTTTCCTGTCACTTCTTTTCATTTTCTTTTTTTCAGCAGCAGATCACTCTATAACACTACTTGTAAGTTGTCTCTTTGTTTAAACCTTGCAGATCTTAGCCATTCTCCCAGATTAATACATATGAATCCACTCGTTCTGTTTCACGGCTGAAATAATATCCCAAAATATGAACGTAAGATGACTCACGCAACCAGTGCTCTCTTTTCAAGGAGGCGATCTCCAGTTTTCCTTGACGCACAACGCTGCGATGCAAATGTTGAGACGTGTGTCATTCGGCCCTGCAGTTTTCATGCTCCTGGTAAAGCAGATTCCCTGCATTATGACTTCTGGATTGAAGGATATGGACGTCTACAAATTTAATATGTCCAAGTCAGACACAAACAGACAAATATTGCCAGGTTCCACCTCTCTGAGGGACATAGAATAGTCAGATTTATAGAGACGGGAAGTGCCACGGAGGTTCCCCGGGGCTGGGGGAGGGGGAAGTGTGGAGTTAGTGCTGAATGGGCACCCAGCCTCTGTGGGGGAGAGGAAGCATTCTGGAGGCAGACGGCGCTGCCCATCTCACAACACTATACACCCACCCGATGCCCACACCATACGCTTAGAAAGGGTTACAATGAAAGGCACCTGGGTGGCTCCGTCGGCTAAGCGTCCAAACCCCCAGTGATCTCACTGTGAGTTTGAGCCCCACATCAGTGCTGTCAGCACAGAGCCCACTTGGGATTCTCTCTCTCTCTCTCCCTCTCTCTTTGTCCCTCCTCCACCTGAGCTCTGAAGCCACAAGAATCACCTGCTTGGGGATGTACCTGCTATTGCCCTCCCCCCCATGCCCCTCTTCTTACTGTGCTCTCTGGGGTCACGTCCCAAGTGACTTCAACGTTCGCACCCCGGTGCCAGCATCTGCCACCACAGCACCCAGCCCCAGACACCAGCTCTGTTGAATGGCTGCCATGGGCCACACTGTGCTGAACCCGTGGGGAGACAAAGGTATGTTGGCAGGTTGCACGGCCAGGCACGTAAACAAACCCCCATGGGGTGCAACGGACACTCTTCACCATATCGGGCAGCGAGCCTCAACAGAGAACAGCTCGCTGCTTGCGGCCGCCCGCATCTGGACACCCCGGGAGACGTCTGCACGAGACCGTGGCTATGTCAGGGAGAAGGGAGGGAGGCGGCAGGTGTACCTGTCAGGGGGACGGACCCATGCAGAGGGCGGGAAGCCGGAATCTGCAAGCCCTGTGCAGGGTAGGAGTGCCTTGGCCCCTGCTGTGGGTCTGTGACTCACCTCTGCCCTGCAGTGGCTGGAAGGGCTGGAGCAGGTCCCCAGATGTGGGGAGTCTGTGTGCACCGCCCCCCCAACCCTCCAGAAAATAGGGCCAGAGGCTCCCGGAGCACCGTGTGAGTCCATGTGCGTGGATATGATTTCCCAAATGCGGTGCAGATGGTAGTCATTTGGGATGTGTTTCCTTAAGAGGGTGGGCATGTGTGCCTGGGGGCTTAGGCGACAGCCACACCCACGGCCCCCACGCTCCCTCGCACTGCTCAGAGCTGTCAGGAGCGGGCCGATTCTTGAACGAGGAAGGATGGAGAAGGGCGGCCGTGCCAGTGGCCACAACGCGGTGAGCACAAGTAACGATGTGTCTTGAACGACCGCCCAGCACAGTCGGGATGCTCTCCGGCAGCACAGGAAGAGGATTCCTTACGGACCCCTCCTCATGTTAATGAACCGACTGCACTGTGCCAGGGCGGCAGGAGACAAGGAGACGCACAGTCCGTGAGCGGCCCACGTTCTGGCTGGGGGTGTGGCTGCATAGACAGCCAGGTGACTCTGAGCAAGCCATTTCGCCTTCGGTAAGAGACCTCAGTTGTCTCATCTGTGAAATGGGGAGACCACTGCTAACCCTATGCCGGTGCTCAAATGATTCCTCAAACTAGCGAAGTGAAAGAATCTGTCAGACCCTTGTCGGGGAGCTAGGAAATGTGGGGTATGGATGAGAGCAGCCTTCCCCGTGCTCTTGGTCACCCGCAGCACGAAACAGCCAATGTGGCCTATGAAACATAAGGCGTCCAAACTGCAGGGAGTTGCCGCATTTTATCTACCCACTCCTTAGCAAGGGAGCAAAGTGTTGTCTCCAAGTATGGGCGATTCGGAAGAATGCAGGACGAATACCTTTGTGTTTGTCTGTGGTGGATCCATGTGCACCTTTCTGCTTGGTGAGCACCAGGAGAGGAAAGGTAGGTGCGTAAAGCGTGTGTATGTTGAACTTGAGCAGAAAAAATCCTCACAGTTTTCCAAAGCAAGTGGTGCCACTTCTTCCTACCGCCTGCATGTGAGTCCTTGTATGCTCCATGTCTTGGCCAACGCTCAGTATTGTCAGTCTTACCTTGTAGCCGTCCTGCTGGGGGTGTAGAAGAATTGCGTGGTGGCTTTATTTTGTGTCTCCCTCGTCACTAATTTCAGTAGCACATCTTTTCACATATTGGCCATTTGGATGTTTTCATGAAATACCTGTTCAAACTACTCGCCCATTTCCCTACTGGATTGTCTGTTACTTTCTTATTGATTTGTAAGAGTTCTTTATATATTCTGGCTACCCATCCTGGGTCAATTATATGTGTACTGCAAGTATGTTCTCCCACTCCGTGAGGACAGTTCAGAGGGATGACGTGTAACATGACCAGGACACACAGACAGTAGGCGTTTAGCCATTCTTTTCCAAGAACAGATGATAAGGGTTCATTAGGTCTGTCTGCACGCTTTATTAACACCACTAAACCTCTATTTTTAACTTTTTGAAGATGTTTATTGATTGTGAGAGATAGAGAGGGAGCACATTCGTGCATGTGAGCCGGGGAGTGGCAGAGAGAGAGAATCCCAAGCAGGCTCCTCACTATCAGCACAGAGCTCGACACGGGGCTCCATCTCATGAACCATGAGATCATGACCTGAACCAAAATCAAGAGTGGGACACTTAACTGGCTGAGCAGCCCCAATACCACTAAACCCTTGGATTTAAGACATCTTTGAAAAACACAGAGCACCACATCAACAAATGTGAACCATAAATGGGTAAGATACTTGCCTTTTGCTAATTACAAATAGCATGTTGGTATAAGGCTTATACTCTGAGTTTCTGTATCATTACAAAACATTCTACTCAGTTAAAACATACCCCCTAGAGAGATTCTTGAGGAATTATCTATTTATTTAACTGTGTTCCAAACATAGAACAATGCTCTTAGTGAATCCCTAAGGCCCCCTGCTCAAAGTGTGGCCCTTGGACCAGCAGCAGCAGCCCCCCGGGGACATGTTAGAAATGCAAATTCTCAGGTCTCACTTCAGACCTTCGGAATCAGAAACCTGGGGGTGGGGCCCAGCCATCTGTGGTCTCATAAGCCCTCCAGGTGGCTCTGATGCATGGCTAATGCCTGAGAATCACTGCCCTAATCCATTTCATGTTTATAAGGATGCAATGGCTCATACTAGGCTCAGACATTCAGCTTCCTAGGGGCAATATTTATTGTATATCTTCCAGGCCTTTCCCCCAGAAAATACTTGGCAGAGATCATCCCATTAAATCCTCAGGATACCACGGTGTGATATAATCACTTCCATGCTACTGATAACAGAGCTGGAGCCCAGAAAGGTTGAGTGACTCATCCAAGGCCACACAGCTCACAGGTTGGTAGGGTTGGAGCCTGTGCCTCTCTGACTCCAGGTCTATGATGACCCCATGTGTTGCTCCTGAAATCCGCTGTGCGCAGCACTGAAATCCTGACATAATCCTCCCAAAGGAAAGTGTCTGTCGGGGTCTTGAGTTCATCCATCCATACCTTGGATTGAGAACTGGGAGTTCAGCAAACATCTCATCATAGAATGCCGGAGCAGCAGACCCTCAGCATCTAAATAAACCACGTATTTATTCATTCTACCGTGTGCTGGGCATCACCCACACGCTGTGGGGGCCACACACGCCATCAGTCCCGGCCCCCGCCCTCAAGCAATCCACAAGGCACTTGGATCAAGCAAGCTGAACAGAGCTTTGAAAAACACCACAGGTTTTGCAAAAAGGAAGAAAGGAAGAAGAGGGAGGGATGTGTCCTGCCTGGATTGCTCTGGGCTGGCTGTTTTGCAGAAGCTGTGTTGAGGAGGTCACCGAGGGATGGGCAGGCAGGACCCCAGCAGGCTGCAGGGCAGTGCAAGAGAGGAAGTCTGGATGCAGAGGAAAGGGAGGGAGACTTGAATGTGCAGCCACCCCATGAAGGGGTGGGAAGGAGAGGGCAGATGGGGTGGAGCAGAGGAAGAGGGCTGGAGCAAGGGGTCAACACCAGATTGGTGAAAGAGCTGGGGCAGGAGAGGGGATGGTCTGCCTCATGGACACAGAGATCATCTGGGAACATTCCTTTCCATCCCCTCTTGCCCAACCAGTCCCTGGAGCAGATGAAGCAGCGCAGGTGCAGATAGAAAGATGACGGAGTAGTCAACAGTGGGAGTCAAGAACAAAATATTTCCCAGTCAGGATGGTGTGGGCACTGACCAACCAGAATGGACATCAGCCGCCATGCACAGGGAGAACAGACGTGCCAGTGTGAACCAGCCAGTCACCAGCTCTGATCTACACTGGACATAGTACCGGCTTTGAACACCAAAATGGTCCCCCGGGACCTTGGTACTCTTTCCCCCAATGCAATCAATCTAGAAGAGTCCAGCTGTCTTAGAAATTTCCACTCGGTCTCGAGTGGACAACACTCACTTCATCACAGTTATTGGGGGGCTCCCTGCCTGGATACTGCTTGAGAAGGTGCCCGAAGTCTTGGGGGCATACCTGTCTGTACCTACAACAGCATCGCCTGGGAGCAAACCAGACTGGGGGCCACCCGATGACAAGCGTGAAGCCTCTTGGGGACCAGTCTTTGTTAGTGGTTGAGAATCCATCAAAGGTTTTTAATTAAAGTTAAGAGGATCTTTAAGAAGCCTGTGGTTTTCCCGTCTGTGTGATGGTAAGATTAGTTCTGGATGATTGATGGGTGCTGGGTGGTGGACCTGAGGCCTCATTCAGAAGACTATCTTTGAGAACCCAACACAGCACTTGGTTTCAAGGAGGATTAAGCCCAGGGAACTTAATCTTCACTGGTTACTTTGCTGTGAGAACCCAAAGTCACCAATTCCAAATCTTTTTATGTTTTTGTCCTAGAACTCAAATGTCCTCCTGTCCAGGAGTCTTTTTGTTACCCCCTCGGGCCTCCTTTTACTCATCATTTAAGAAAATGGCCCATGGCAATGACCATTGCAATGGCTGACGTTTTCTAACATTTGCTCACATTTCTGACCTAGTCTTACTCTGTCCTCACTTCCTAGCTCCCAAAAGGGGCTGAATTCCTGTGGTTCTATCAGATTGGCCTGGCAGCAGTGCGTGATTTAAGAGATAACTCAATTTTAGAAAACTCGGTATAGAGAAATTAAGAAATTGGAATTCAGAAAATGGAATCCTTGAGGGTTGAGAGAGGACAGTTCATCACATTATAAAAGGATTCTCTACTTCAACAGAGCTTCTGTCTGGCCCGGCAGGCCTGCTCTGCTACCTTAGGGTCTGGTCACCCAAAGCATGTACTTTGGGCCCACGGCATTGGGCGAGGAGTTAGGAAAAGCAAAACGATGACAATGTGGTGTGAAAAGAGCTGTTGTAGGAACAAGGCCACCAAAGAGCAGGGAACAGAACAGTGAACCATCTGCTGCTTTGGGACACCCTAATTATCCCCACTCTTCATTCTAGAAGTTCTCTGTTCCTAGAGCGTAGACCTTACCACTGCTGTTTTGCATGAGAATTGGCTGGGGAGAGGAAACTCAAGAGCAGTGGTCAACACGTTTCTCTCCAATGTCCTAGTCCTTAGCTCCATGACCGGTACACAGTAGGTGCTCAATAGATGTCTGGTGCATCAATAAATCAATGCATGAGTGAGGTGAGTCAAGCAGGCAAAGAAACTAGAGTCTCAGACCTCCACCAGTTGGATCTCAGAGGAGACGATTACAGCATGAGCCAGTTGGAGAAGAGAATTCAATTTCTTAAAAATTCAAATGACAGTGAACAGTTTCAGGCCTTGAGTGCTGCACAGCGAGAAATGCCAGGATTGGTTAGGTGGAGGCGGCATTGGTGACGATTAGTTGCATCGTGGCCTGGGAACAGGAAAGCAGATTGCAGACCCACTTGTAAAATGACTGAGGGGTTTGTGGATTCAACCAGGGGTTTGTGGGAAGAACTCTGGATTTCCTTCCCCCCTGAAAGATGCAGGCTAACTGGGGATGGGTTTAGTAGCAATCGAAGGCGGCGTCTGAAACCCCATTGGGGTTGGCTTTTACTCTGAGGTTTGAAAATCTCAGCTCGCGCTCGTTGGTTTCCAGTGTTCCTCCAGGGTAACGTCCCCCAGTCCGTGCTGTTCCAGAAACAAAGCGCATTCAGGCTGGACGCGTCCTCAGTGGGACGGCCAGCTTGTTGGTTTGTGTGGGGACTGACCTGGTGCTAGGACTGAAGTCCTCGGTCTTGTGAAGGTCGTCGCTCCTGCGCAAACACAGATGGTAATTTGCGTCTCTACAGACCATTAGTGGACCTAGACGGACCCAGATTCAGCCCCGGTACGTCTGCTTGGCATGTGACCTTAGGTGATGAGCTTTGCCCCCTTTTTTTTTTTTTTAATGTTTTATTTATTTTTGAGAAAGAGAAAGAGACAGTGTGAGCAGGGGAGGGTCAGAGAGAGATACAGATACATATGGAGACACAGAATCCAAAGACAGGCTCCAGGCTCTGAGCTAACTTTCAGCACAAAGCCCGACAGGGAGGTTCGAACCCACAAACTGTGAGATCATGACCTGAACCAAAGTCAGATGCTTAACCGACTGAGCCACCCAGGTGCCCCAGATCTGTGGCCTTCTAAACTTCTGCTTCTTTAGCTCTAAAATGGGGAGACTAACAGTCTTGTTAGTAAATGTGGAGTCATGTGAAAGTAAATGTGAAAATTAATATGTATGGCCCTTAGTACAGGGAGTGCTCCCCCCACCCTGCAGCCAGTAAATTGTAGTTGTTATTGTTGGTGTTCTATTCTAAATGCCTCGCTTCGATGATGAAGTCCGGAAAGAACACCAACAGACTGAGGCCTTCCAGCCGGGCATAGTGGAAAAGCCAGGACTCAAAGCTATACCCTGACTCCCAATCCAGTGCTCTTCCTTAAACCAACCCAGTGGAAGCATGGGCTCCCCCCGGGAGGCTCCCAGGTCTCCGGCGGCCACCCTCCAGCACACATGCACCATTGTCCCACCTTCAGTGCAGGGACCATTGTCTCTGGTCACCAGCAACAGAGACAGATGCCGGCGAACTCAGAAGCAAGGGAGTTTATGGAAGCACATGAGGCCCCCGAGGACCACATGGAAAACCACGAAGCCAGCTTGAGACAGGTGAGTCACATAGGTCAGGGGTCCCCTAGAGTGCTGCCAGCTGCTGGGACAGCACAGCGTTTGCACCAAGGTGTGGCCCTGAGAAGGTGTGCATCGCAGACGGTTTTCCATCTTTGAGCCCTCCCTGGGGTCCGGCGCCCTGCAGAGAGAGCCCAGCTGGCCCAGCTGGCAGGGGAGGGCAGGGAGAGCTAGGACGAGACAGGAGAGCCTCTGGAAGTCATCTGCTTCCGCAGCGGGAGGGCCCAGCGGGCCATGAAGGCTGCATTCCACAGAGGAAGTCAGGGCTCCCTTAGGAGGGGAAACGGGTGTGAGGTGGGTGGCCGCACACCACACCGTCCACTCCAGCCACGAGCTCAGGCAAGGTTGCTCCGCCACTTGGTCTAGAACCGTTTTGAGATGGACCCACCTCCCCTCCCTCCCTCTCCCTTCTTCCCCTTCGAATCTGGCCCGAGCTCAGTGTCATTTCCAGAAGGGACCTGCCCTAGGGAGGGAGCGTGTTCCTCATGAAAAGCCCCAGGCCCTGCCTTCTCTCCAGTGCGACGCTTGTGCGCCCGGAGCCCCCTTCCTTTGCTCTGCCCGCCTGACTTCACTTCCGACAGCACCCGGAGCCCTTGTGAAGGACGCTCATTTGGGGCTGGGCGAGAATCACAGCCGGCTGGCCACAACCTTGGGGTCCACAGAAAACCCGAGTCAAGAGTTCCCCTGGGGACAAAGCTGCTGCAATTTTGGTGAAACCACTGTAATGAAACGGTAGTAAACATCCCAGAAACTCCCAGTGTGAGCCGGGACCAGAAGCCTGTTTTTTCCCAAATGGGTCCATTTTTCACTTTCTCCTTTTCCAAAATGGTCCGAGTAATGACTTGCTGAAAACCTGGACTAGCCCACACTGTTTTGAAGTCCAGCCTGTCTTCAAGGGTTTTTTTTTTTTTTTTTACCTCTGATTTATCTTGCTGGGCGCCTCTGGAGTCTGGTATTAATAATAAATATTATTGCCATGCATCCTTATTTTTCCCTTAATTTAATTAGAGAAAATGTAATAGCCCTTATGAAAACAATATATGAGTTTTCAAACCTAATTAACATGATCCAAACTGCGCAGGTCACTACCATTGTTGTTTTCCCTGGAAAACTTCCATCCGAATAGATAAAAACAAAACTGCCTTTAATTCCATAGCCTGGGCTAACAGGCAAATCAGAGATGACGGGCTCCCGCCCTAGGGCTCTGTCTGCCTGGTAATGAATACTTCCCTTTTGTCACGATTCAAGGGAGAGCAAGAGCGATAGGCGAACCCTATCAAATATTCTGAGGGGGAATCAAGTCAGCCGTGACCGGGGTTCAGCCTTCGACCGTTCGCGATCCTGACGCCAACACGCAGCCCGGATGGAAGGGGGCCTGCTCTCCTGCGTGGCCTTTGTGATCCGCGCGGAGCACCCCTGCTTTGTTCCTGGGACCCCGAGCATCCTTCATCCTGCCCCGGGGACTCCCTGAGCTTTGGGGTCTGGCCGATCCCCAGGCAGGGCCCTCAGTTCAGAGCCTGACACTCTTTGGGGTTTTCTCCAAGGCTGAACAGGAGGCACGCGGTTCCTCACTCGGTGGGGATCAGAGCACCTCTAAATGTCTGGTCTGGGCTCTGCTGGCCACTCCTCACCCTCAGCCTCCCCAAGGTGCACCCGGGACTCACTTCTCAGGACATGCCTCTTCTTTTCTTTCGGCAGCGGGCACTAGAGCGCACCCCACTTCCCTCTCCTGGGTTCAAATCAAGGCTCCCTTCCATGGAGAGCAGGGGGCAGAGGTCTGTGAGCCTGGTCCATGAACTGGAGGGGGGCAGTATCTCCCTCCTGGTGTTGGGGGCGGCTCACCGCGCCTACCGACGGCTCACAGCGTTGTAGGTGCTGTCTGAACCTCACTTCTCTTCTCAAGAGCTGACAGCTTCAGCTCACTTTACCCGAAGTCTGAACGTGGAGAGGGGCGCGGCTCCCTCACCCCAGTCTTCTCCCCTTTGCAGTCCCAGAGGCAGCAGCCCACGGGCCCTCTGGCTCGCCAAAGCTCTTGGGTTCACGTGTTCAGAGAAGGAGCCAGATCTTTGCATCCAGGTGGTGACAGGTGGAGAGGGGGCTGGAGGTTCGGACAGAGGGTAGGACAGGGGAAGTAGCATCCAGCCCCCGGGACAGAGGCCTCGGGACCCGGGGGAGGAGGAGGGTTCCCAGCACACATACTGCATTCTCGGTTCTGGTCCGTTCTCCTGAGCGAGTCTGAATGTCAAGACCAGTCAGTGGAGCCCACCTCCAAGGACAGTGTGGCCCTGCAGGGTTGGCACCATCGGCCAAGATCCGAGGCCCACAAGCGGCCAACGTGAGAGTCTGTCCCAAGCCTGCTGGCTCCAGACACGACTCTCCCTCCCTTCCTCAGACAAACGAGGGGACATTTAATGAAAAGATGCCAAACTGGGAGAGAGCTTTGTTTACACTCAAATGTGATTACGTTGGCGTGGTTGCTAGAATGTAAATAGTCATTGTTATTACTCACTATTATTATTACTGTTGAGGAAAGCGTGCTTCCTCAATGCATGTGTTACAAATCCCTCAATGCACAGGGCAGACACCAGGTGTGGCTAATGGCCACTACCCCCGATTCTCACTAATTTGCATGGGCTCGTGGTCTCTGTTGGTAACTTAGACGCTTCCTTTAACTGAGTCGTGGATGTGTGTGAGTCAGTGTGAGTGGCCATGTGCAGTCCAAAGAAAAGAATACCCATAGATTGCCTTTTTAAAAATTATTTTTATTTTTTAAATTTTTTATGTCATTGTTTTATTATGAGAGACAGAGACAGAGACAGAGAGTGAGCAGGGGAGGGGCAGAGAGAGAGGAAGACCCAGAATTCAAAGCAGGCTCCAGGCTCTGAGCTGTCAGTACAGAGCCCGACGCGGGGCTCGAACCTGCAAACCATGAGATCATGACCTGAGCTGAAGTCAGACGCTCACCTAACTGAGCGCCGCTGGGTTGATTTTTAATGCACACAGAGGATTAATGCACACGTTTATCTCCTCTCTTTAACAGCTTCTGAAGTAACAGAAGAGGAGGGAGAGGTAGGCTCCAGAGGACAATTGACCAAAAATGATGGTGTAGATAATAGTAACTGACTTAGCAGAGCGGTGCCAATGGGAAGGAAGGGGGGAGGGGGATTCCACAATCAAGCAGATTCAGTAACCAGGGCCCTAGGGACGCAAGAGTTGGAGGCTGCAGATACCTCAAAGAATTAGGAGCAGGATGCGTCTGAAAACAAGCGTGGTCCAGAAACCATATAGAGAGCAGCGACCAGGCTCCCCCCACCACCGTTCTCTGCCGCGGAGCACCTACCCCACCTGCTAGCAGAGAGTAAAGGTCAATCTCCGAAGAAACTGAATGAGGGAGGGTGAGAACCCAAGGACACCAGACCCAGCCAAGAGTGGGGTGGGCGCCATATTGAAAACAGGGGTTAAAGTAAGCGTTGGCATTCCAAACGGTGGGACCCCGACCCTCCTCCACGCCAGGCTCCCAGGATTCAGGCAGCATCTTCTGCAAGCATGAGCCTGCAGCAGACTTTTCGGGAGAGACTGACTAGTCTGGTAAAAAAAAAAACAACAACAACAACTATAGCTTCTCACAATTGAAGTCCCTCAATGAAACAGCCATAATTCTCCGGAGAGGCCCACCTGGCAATAGGACCCACCCCTGCACCTGAAGCTCCCAAATCCCCGTTTTAGTGCTTTGTTCTAAAACATGAACAGACAGACAAGAATCCCCAGACCTTTGAGGAAAGCACTAAACCCAGCAACCAGAACAAAGGAACACGTAGGGGATAGAGACTTCAAAAAACACTAATATCCTCAGAGAGATAAGAGAAAATAGCATCTCCAAGAACAGGATGTCATTTATAGAGCTCTTAGAAACTGAAACCCACTTCAAATGAAAAGCCAGTAAAGGTTTGGAAGATATAATTGAGGTAACGTTTGGGAAAATATGACAGCAACACAGAGCGCAGGAAAATAGAAAATGAGAAATGAGAAGCTCAGGTAGGAGGTCCGATATCAAGTTATTCGAATTTCCAAAGAATGAGAGAGTTGAGAAGAGAAAAAAATGTAAGTATCAAGGACTGTAATTAAGCTCAGCAGAATAAAATGAGTTTCTGGATTGAAATGTCCCGCGGAAGCGCTGGCTCATGGTACGAATAAAAGGTGTTCACCGAGGCAAACATCATAAAGACATTTTAGAAAACCCGGGATAAAGGAAGTGCGTCCAGGAGATGAGAAGGGCAGGTCACAGACACAGAATCATCCATCACAGAGGCACTGAATTTCTCCATAACTGAAAGGTGAAATATGATGGGGGGACGCCTGGGGGGCTCCATTGGTTAAGGGTCTGACCCTTGGTTTCTGCTCAGGTCGCGATCTTGCGGCTTTGAGAGTTCAAGCCCTGCATCAGGCTCTGCGTTGGCAGCACAGAGCCTGCGTGGGATTCTGTCTCCTCTCTCCCTGCCCCTCCCCCACCCTCACTGTCTCTATCACTGTCAAGATCAATATATAAACTTAAAAAAAAAGATGACAAAACAATGCCTTCAACATTCCAAGGGAACTGATTTCCAATAAAAAATGATATTTCCTGACAAAGTATCAGTTGGGCGTGAGGGTAGAATACAGGCAATTGCGGATATGGAAGATCTCGAGAACTTTCCTTCCATTAACCAGGTCCGAGGAAGCTACTGGAGGGTGTGGCCTACCGGGAGTAAACCATGAGAGAGGAAGACTTCACGTGCGTCTTAATCTGCTCAGGCGGCTGGAATCAGATCTCACAGACTGGGTGGCTTTGTTTATTTAAAAGAGAGAGAGAGAGAGAGAGAGAGAGAGAGAGAGCGCCCACAAGCAGGGGAGGCACAGAGAAGTGGGAAGAGAAAGTCCCAAGCAGCCTCTGCACTGTCCGCACAGAGCCCATGGGGGCTCGATCTCATGAACCATGAGATCACGACCTGAGCTGAAATCAAGAGGTGGACCCTTAACCAACTGAGCCACCCAGGTGCCCCTGAAATAAGCAGTTTAGCACAGGACTAAGGACATTGCTAGGGTGACAGCTAGACAGCGGAATGGGAGAGCCAGCAGAGCAAGAGCAGAGGATGGAAGTCTCCAGAAATTAATATGGAAACTGATTAATTACTCAATGTATTTGACAGTATCAAGAGAGAGTTCACACTTCCAGCAAAACAAAATTGGCATACATGGAAAAAGACATTTTAAAAAAACACAAGGCAATAATTAGCTATTTCATAAGCACAAATTAATATAAGGAAAGATTTGGGGCACTTGGTTAAGTGGCTGACTTGGGCTCAGGTCATGATCTCACATTTTGTGGGTTCGAGCCCCTCGTCGGGCTCTGTGCTGACCGCTCAGAGCCTGGAGCCTGCTTCGGATTCTGTGTCTCCCTCTCTCTCTGCCCCTCCCCTGCTCACGCTCTGTCTCTCAAAAATAAACAAATGTTGAAAGAAATTTGTTTTACTATAAGGAAGGCTGAATATAATTCAAGCACTGATTCATAGAATTCGGTCACAGGGTACCATATGGCATAGCAGAGAACGCTATTTATATCGTCCTAACATTTGTGAAAATTAGGACTCTTATGAGTATGTGAGTACTGAGCGTTGATACAACTATACTGAACCTACATGCGCTGTGCTTTCTGCCAATGACAGGATTACAAAATCGCCAGAGTATCACCTTTGCTCTATTTGGGGCAGCGCCCCTTTTACTCCAAAGCAAGGCCTGTCCCGCCTCTGAGCTCCCGCCACCCTGCACCCCCATGTCTTGTGGTTTCTGAGCATCCTGTCATGGGCGCTGCTGTTCCCCACGGCAGCCTCCCCCCGGCCGGCCCTTTCGGGAGTGCAGCCAGGGAGCCCAACAGTAAACATGGAAAATGAGAACATCACGGCAGGTTAGATGTGAGGACGGGGGCCCGCAGGACAGGGTCAGGGAGGTGGGGAGGGCTGGAAGGCGGACCACCCTGCAGTAGTAAGTAGGAAACGGGGATGGAGCGCCTGGGGAGACTTGGCCGGTTAAGTGTCTGGCTCCTGATTCAGCTCAGGTCATGATCTCACAGTTCATGAGTTTGAGCCCTGCACCGGGCTCTGTACCAGGCTTTGTGCGGATGGCACAGTGCCTGCTTGGGATTCTCTCTCTGCCCCTCCCCTGCGCTCTCTCTCTCACAAAATAAATAAATAAATAAATAAATAAATAAATAAATAAATAAATAGGAAATGGGGAGTCATTGAAGGTTATTGAGCAGAGGAAGGACCCGATCCAACTCAAGACTGCAGAAGAACCAGTTAGGGGCTGTTGCAGCGATCTGGCTAAGAGATGATGGGGACCAGCAGAGGTGGCGGCAGCGAAGGAGGAAAAGAAAGGGTTGGATATGGGCTATATTTTGAAAGAATGAATGAACAAAACCAGCCCATACGGGATTTGATTTGACAGCAGATTTTCTTGGGAAATCAGAAGACAGAGCTCAGTTTATTATTATTATTTTAATATTTTTTTAATTTTTTAATGTTTTTTATTTATTTTTGAGAGAGAGAGAGAGAGACCGCATGAGCAGGGGAGGGTCAGAGAGAGAGGGAGACACAGAATCTGAAGCAGGCTCTAGGCTCTGAGCTAGCTGTCAGCACAGAGCCCCTTGTGGGGCTTGAACCCACGAATGATGAGATCACAGCCTGAGCCGAAGCCGGACGCTCAATTGACTGAGCCACCCTGGCGCCCCAACAGAGCTCAGTTTCGAATGTTGGTTTGGAGATAGACAAGGTGCGCCTTGACGCCCAGTTTCTGTTTCCCCAAAGCCTCCAAATGTGCAAGTCCATCCAGTCCACTCTGGTCCAAATATCTTTTGAGGAACCGGAACCCCAGGAGCAGAGAGACACCAGAGGAGCCCAGGGTCCAGACCCCCCATTCCTCGGCTGCCGCTTTCTGCCCACACCTCCTGAAGGGCAACTGCAGCTCTGAAGCTGGGGTCTTTCCAGCCCCTGACCCCAAAGCCCCAGTCAGGGGAAGAGGCCTGGGAGGGCAGGACCTTGGTCTCCGTGTGAGTGTGGCATCGGGAGGTGGGCAAACAGGCAGAACGCCAGATGAAGGAAGGAGAGGACTGCCATTTCCCCAGAGGCTCTGGCTGTGCTGAGCTCAGCACCAGACTCCAGGCACCTGGCCTCCACCCTTGAATTGGAGCCATGACCCCATTTTCTTTTTCTTTTTCTTTTTTAACAGTTTATCATCAAGTTGTTATCCATATAACACCCGGTGCTCATCCCCACAAGTGCCCTCCTCCATGCCCATCATCCCCCTTCCCCTTTCCCCCTTCAGCCCTCAGTTTGTTTTCAGTATTCAAGAGTCTCTCCTGATTTGCCTCCCTCCCTCTCCCTAACTCTTTTCCCCCCTTCCCCTCCCCATGGTCCTCTGTTAAGTTTCTACCGTTAGACTTATGAGTGAAAACATATGGTATCTGTCCTTCTCCGCCTGACTTATTTCACTTAGTATGACACCCTCGAGGTCCATCCATGTTGCTACAAATGGCCAGATTTCATTCTTTCTCATGGCCATGTAGTATTCCATTGTATATATATACCACATCTTCTTGATCCACTCATCAGGTGATGGACATTTAGGCTCTTTCCACGATTTGGCTGTTGTTGACAGTGCCGCTATGAATATTGGGGTACATGTGCTCCTATGCATCAGCACTCCTGTATCCCTTGGGTAATTCCCTAGCAGTGCTATTACTGGCAATGACCCCATTTTCAAGCTCAAGAAACCCAGGCTGACAGAGAGGAAGCGACATGCGCAAGGTCATCCATCCACAAGCAGAAAGGGCTGGAGGCGGACTAAGCCCTGAGGCTGCTCATCGCAAAGCCCAGGACCATCCAGAGGGCTCAGGCTGGGTCTGCCTTTGCTGAGGCCTTCCTTCCGGGCTCAACCCCAGCCTGCCCCAGAGGCGGTCGAATTGTCAGGAATCCAGCCTAAAACATAAGCTTGGGCCATGCCGTTTAGAGAAAACCAAGCGGTGGACAAGAATTGCCGTTGGCGTCTTAGAGCCACCTGTCACTCAGGCCAGTGGGTGCCTCACCTTCTCCTCCCCAGGCTTCCTAACAGGGGGTCCCAGGAGGTGAGGCAAACTTGCCGAGCCCTCCGGAGGGAGGGGCTCATCCTGCTGTCTCTGTTTCCTTGGCATGTTCCCTCTGCTTTTGGACACCCCCACGTCTCACCAGCTCCCCCGGCCCCCACGGCCCTGGGCACGGGCGGTGCGCATTTAAGCAGACGCCACAGTTTCTGCACAGACGCTCATATGGGCGGCAGCTGGGCCTCGAAGGTTCCTTTCTAGAAGAACTGATAAGGAGCAAGAAGCACTCATGCCCTGCTTCCACTGGTGGCCTGGTGTGCACGATGAAGGGGAAATAGCACATCCAAATTGAATCTCTCTTTTCAAGATAAAACACGGAAGCCAGGATTTGAGGCGGAGCCCATCTGCTTTCTTACGTGGGACCCACATGGGGTATTCGTTTAAACTCTTGGACACTCAGATTCCTCACTCATAAAAAGGGGACCTTTTGGGTGCCTGGGTGGCTCAGTCGGTCGAGCCTCCGGCTTTGGCTCAGGTCATGATCTCCTGGTTCGTGAGTTCGAGCCCCTAATTGGGCTTGCTGCTGTCAGCACGGAGCCTGCTTCAGATCCTCTGCCCCCCCACCCCTCTGCCCCTCCCCTGCTCACTCTCTCTCTCAAAGATAATTAAACCTTAAGAAAGTGGGGGACCCTTTCAGGGCTGCGGTAGTATGCTCTGAAGTGGCCAGCACGGCACGTGGAAGGTTCCCACCTCAGCTGGGTATTAGAACTTCACCTCCGAAAGGACCAGGGTCTTCTAATTCCTTGCTGCTGGAGACCAAAGCTTTCTGCACGTTTTGCGATGGGGAAATATATTTCAATCAACATGTGTTTTATTGTATTTAGTCTTCCCTGTCATCCTAGGAATTAGGCACCGTTACTTTTGTTTGAAAGGAGAGGAGACTCGGACACCGGAGGGTTGACGGTCACACAGAAGGCAGGGCTGGAAGCGTCAGACTCCGAGCTCAGGGCTGCCTCCTGGAAGGACTGCCGGGGTTTGTCAGGGGAGGTTTCCATGCGCATCCTGGGGTCAGGATGGCAACGATGAGTGGGGGAGGGGACGGCCGGGCAGGCAGTAAAGGGCCCAGCTTCAGGAAAGGCCTACATTTCCTGATTTCAGTCCCCCCAGGCGGCCCATTCAGAGGGTAACAAAGGTCAGAGCAACCTTAGGACCGCTGCTCTCCAGCACCATCACCTACGGTGATCTGTTTCACCTCCCTGTGCGTCAGATCCCCGACCTGGAAAATGGGCTGATAATTGTTCCTACATCGGAGGCTTGGTAGGAGTACATGAGATATAGAGGCCCAGAAAGTGCTAGAACAGTGCCTGCCACGTAGTGAGTGCTCAGGACTCACTAGCAGCGTCTCCATTTGACAGATGATCTGCCCAAGGTCACCCAGCTTATCAGTAGGAGCTTGCCAAATAAATAAATAATAAACCTTCCAAACCATTACCGGGCACGTGCTGGAGACCAGCGGGCGTGACCAGCAGGGACGTGAGATCCGAGGGAGAGCCCTTGCCATTCCGACTGGGGTGGACTGACTGTCCCCCAAATTCCTGTGTCGAAGTCCTAAGCCCCCACGTGACTGTATTTGGAAGTTAGGGTTTACAATTTTTGTTTAAGGTTTATTCATTTTTTGAGAGATACAGAGAGACTGAGCACGAACAAGGGAGGGGCAGAGAGAGGGAGACACAGACTCCCAAGCAGGATCCAGGCCCTGGGCTGTCAGCACAGAGCCCGCCGCAGGTCTGCGAGATCGTGACCTGAGCCGAAGTTGGACGCTCAACCGACTGAGCCACCCAGGCGCCCCCTGGAAGTGGGGTTCTAGAAAGTAACAAAAGGTAAATGAAGTCATAAGCCTAACTCGGATACAACTGGTGGCCTTATTAGAAGAGAAAAAGAGATCTGTCTCTCCCTCCTCCCCCACCGCAGGGCACACAAAAAAGCAGCCACAGGTGCACACAGGGCGAGCCTAGCAGCCCATCTACAAACTAGGAGGAAAGCTCTCACCAGAAACCGGATTTGCCGGCCGCCTGATCTCAGACTTCAGCCTCCAGAGCTGGGAGGAAATGCACTTCTGCCGGGTCTGTGGTGTTTTGTTATGGAAGCCTGAGCCGACTCAGACCCCAGCAGAATCGGGTTTCGGGAGCAAAGTGGATAGTGGCCGGGCAACAGTCCTCTCTGCTGCTCAGAACCACGTGATTAGCCCAATGGCACGGAGATCGGTGAGGCCCGTCTCCAAGGGCTGGCGTGGAAATCTGCTCAAGACAAAAATGCTGACCCAAAAGGGCAAGTTGTAAAAATGATTCGTGAAGGATAGGCAATTTATGAAAAACAAACACACGCACGGATACAAAACCATGTTCGATATTCCTACGGGATCTTATTTAAGTATGAAATATATTCGAACAGATCAGGAAAATCAGACTCGTCAAATTCCCTTCCTTGATTTCCCCCAAGGAAGAGAACAGGATGGGGGAGGGGGTGGGGAGTCAGAAGGACTCCCGTTTTACCTGCAGTTTAAAAAATATTTTTTGATACTGAAAATATATTCATGTTGCGCTCCTTGAGGAGGAAAAAGCAGTGACATTTACAAAGAGGAAGTAAAGGAGAAGAAACGTCTGGCCCGAGGTGATCTCTGCCTCCATCACGCACATAAAAGCTGCTGGCATAATTTTCTAATGCTTCTTCACCCCACACCCCATCACATCTCCTAAATGAAAGACTTTTTGAAAAGAGGAAGACCATAAAAAGAGGGTGAGGAGGTGGTGAAATCCATTCGAAGAAGAGAGGCGAGGAAGGGTCCAGCAAACAAGAGCTAGAGATAAGGAGGAGAGGAAATGTGATCAAAGAGTAGAATGCAGTGGGCACCAATATTTGACGCACGTGCTCGCCCCGAGTTTTCCAGGCAGCCTCGCGGGGACTCAGCCCTGCTTGCAGGGAGGCGGTCCCCCCAAACTCTTGGCAGGCCTCCCGCACCGGCCCCCAGACAGCTCTTTCCAAAGAGCAGGCCTGACATAACGCAGCTCTTCCTACGAGATGCAGTCCGTAGTGGGGTACGCCTTCTCCGGGTCACCCCACACTCCTGCCCTGGGGCGCCTGTGCTGCAGGAGCCCTTGGCAACCTGCTCCCTGCCACACCACCTCCTACCCAGGTCACTGAGTGCCTTAGTGTCCCTAGAAGGCCAACCCTGCACCTCTTGGTGGGTCCAGTACCAAAGAGCGGCTGCCACCGGGGACGGGGCCAGCATCATGGACCCAAGTGCCTCCCCTCTTGCAGGGAGTACTTGACCGGGCCAGAGCTTCCTGGGGTCTGCTGGTCGCTGTCCAAATGCCGGGGCACCGACAAGACCATCTCCTCAAAGGGTGTTTAAAACCTTTTGCTTCTAAACCAAAGTCCTTTGTAAAGGAATTGGGAAAACCCAGACCCCAGCCTTCATAGCCTTTACACAAGAAATGGCTGACCCTGGTTTTCGTTTCATGCCAGAGGGGAATGGTACAAGGAAGAGCAAAGAGATATTTTATTGATGTTGCCTTCATTTCACATTAATCAGCTTTTATAAGTTAAAGACAATGGATGCCTGTCGTAGAGGAGAGGTGAACCGCACAAAAGGACAGTCACGAGACGTGCGTCCTTTCCATGCCCAGAGGTAAATGCTGCCAGAGGTATTTGTTTCCTTGCACGCGCATACACACGCATCTGCTTTGTCATACATCGGGAAGTAGATTATACACACCACTTAGCATTTTGTTTGTTTCTCAACTGACAACATATAAAGAAACTACCGGGGCGCCTGGGGGGCTCAGTCGGTTGAGCATCCGCCTTCGGCTCAGTCACGATCTCACTGTTCGTGGGTTTGAGCCCTGCGTTGGACTCTGTGCTGACAGCTCGGAGCTGGGAGCCTGGAGTCTGCTTCATATTCTGTGTCTCCCTCTCTCTGCCACTTCCTTGCTCTCTCTCTCTCTCTCTCTTAAAAAATGAATACATGTTAAAGAAAAATTTAAAAAAGAAAAAAGTAACTATGGATAGAGGTCTACCATCCCTAAGTCTTCCTCTTCCCAAGAGCCAGCCAGACTCGGGTCTAAGATGTACAATCCACATGGCTTGAGATGCAGATAAACGCAGTTGAAGAAGGGCCGTGCCTCTGTCCACACGGGCCGCGGGGGAGGTGGCGGGAGCATGCGCAGGGGACCCCGGTGAACAATTATAACCACAGATGGGCACAAATCCTGTTACAAACATAGACATAACATGCACAGGGGAAGGAGAAACAGGTCTGAGGGAAAGCGCCGGGAAGGCTGAGCTGCGGTGTGTCCCCCTCTCAGGCTGGAGGTCACGGTCACGGTCAGGAGGTCCGCTGATGCTCCCCCCCGCGTGGAATCACACCTTCATGACAGCACCCTGGACTGTCGCAGGAAGCGGCCTGAAATCGTTCACGTTAAAAATCTTGTTTTAATTATTTATTTTTTAGAGAGAAAGAGAGAGAGCGAGCATGAGCAGGGTAGGGACAGAGAGGGAGAGGGAGAGAGAATCTTAAGCAGGCTCTGTGCTGTGAGTGCAGTCTAATGTGGGGCTCGAACCCATGAACCCTGAGACCATGCCCTGGGCTGAAATTAAGAGTCAATCGCCTAACCACCTGAGCCCCCCAGGCGCCCCTGTTCACATTTTAGCAACACCTCACATCTAACACCACAGTGCACTCCGGGGAAGACTCTCCCAACCAAGCACATTAACATTTCTGTAGAAAATGTTTTGAGTATTGTTTGATCATTAAAGCTTTTTCAACTTCTGAAACGCATAGAAGAGATTGTAAACCTCCGTGAAAACCTACCTCAAAGAGAAAAACATCAGATCCAATAGAAAAAAAGGAGCGGGAGTCAAGAAACCATGGCAGGGAGCAAAATTAACAAATATGTTGCTAAATCTATATGAGCATTGTAGAAAATGAAAACAATGGTTTAAGGGAATTTTTTTGAATGTTTATTTTTGAGAGAAAGACAGAGCATGAATGGGGGAGGGACCAAGAGATAGGGGGACAGAGGACCCAAAGTGGGCTCTGTGCTGACGGCAGAGACAGATGTGAGGCTCCAACCCACAAACTGTGACATCATGACCTGAGCCGAAGTTGGACGCTCAACAGACTGAGCCACCGAGGCGCCCCTAGGTGAATTTTAAACACAAGAAGGATCTAAAATACTGAACAAAAACAACAACAACAAAAAGAGATGAAAATTGAGCAGTGGAAGATCAGAGTCCAAACATTCTAAAATCATCGTATTGTCCTGAAAAACAAGAAAAGTGACATTTTTAAGAAAGTGGGTCTGGGGCGCCTGGGTGGCTCAGTCGGTTAAGCGTCCGACTTCGGCTCAGGCCAGATCTCACGTTCGTGGGTTCGAGCCCCTCGTCGGGCTCTGTGCTGACAGCTAGCTCAGAGCCTGGAGCCTGCTTCCGGTTCTGTGTCTCCTTCTCTCTCTGCCCCTCCCCCTCTTATGCCCTGTCTCTCTCTGTATCAAAAATAAATAAAACATTAAAAAAAAAAGTGGGTTTCACACCCAGCTCAGAGCCCCGCAGAGCCCAGCACCGGGCTTGAACTCATGACCCCAAGATCAAGACCTGAGCAGAGAACAAGAGTGAGACAACGTAACTGACTGACCCACCCAGGTGCCCCAAGAGAAGTATTTTTCTAATTTAGAAGTGAAGCTCTTCAGTTGAAACATGTAAGGTCAGACCCTAAAATTACAAAAGGAATAACTTCCAAATAATTAAAAGGGGTAAAGAAATTAACGAAGGTCAGGTTGTTGCAAAGCAGGAAAAGAGACAGGGAGAAGCAATGAGAACCACAGGAGACAGAAAACACAGGCCGGATGGCAGACATCAGCTCACGCACAAGCAGCAAATGTCAATGCATCAAACTCATCTACTAAAAGACTGAGAATTTCCCGATCGAATTCTATGCTGTTTAAGAGACCTGTCTAAAATACGAGGTCCCAGAGATGCGAAAAGATACAGAGCGAGGTACACAAGACAAAGAAATACTAAGCAAAAGAAATCTGTGTTGCAATATATTGCATAAACAGTCTTGAAGATGATCTTTAACTCTGTCCACGTGGACACAAAAAACCCAATCAGCTCTATGAAAAATCTCAATTTATAAAGTAGACAAACGCCAATACATTAGCCCCAGCCTTCACCCTGCAAGCAAAGCTCTCTGCTAATGGACCTGCATTGGCCTCTAGCCTCCAAACTCCTGTTAGGAAACAAGTTGTGTCTTATTAATAGTCACTCAATTCCCAGCTCTTGGTCCAAGCCTGACTTAGGGGTTTCTTAATAAATGTTTATTGAATAAACCGGTGGTTCTCTAGCCTGGCTGCACATCAGAATCTTCTGGGAGTTTTTAAAAATACTGAGGCCTGGGCCCCACCCCAGACCAATTAAAAGGAACTCTCTAGGCGTGGGGCCTCAATATGGTATATTTTTTAAAAGCTCCCCAGGTGATTCTGATGTTTGGCCAGGGCTGAGAACTGCTGGAATAAATAAATGACTGAACGACCCAATGAATGAGCGTCTCTTTGATTTACAAAAGAATTCATTGCAGGATTCCTTTTAAAAGCACGCTCCCATGGTGCATTGCCAATGAAATTCGATTTTAAGAAATTTGATTTACACCCAATATTGCCGGGACAATCTATTTTGTAAAGCAAGGAACATCTGTATTATCTATCAATTTTTTTTTTTATGGATTTGGGAATACTCTGTTTCTCCATTTAGAAGTGAACTGGAGACTCAAACAAAAACTGTATCATTTCCTGTACTCAGAAAAATGCTTTCTCCCACTCTGGCATTTAGGGACCATTTCCCAGCAATATTAAGCATGTGATTGATTCCCTAACGAGATGTTTAAAGCGGTTTTGAGAAGTATAAAAACATCATTGTCTGGGCGTCTCGCTCCCGACGTTACAGGAGCGAGAGACGAAGCACTGAGGCACGTTAGGGCCCTTCCGTGAGCCGGCGCGGCGTCAGACCCTGGGAGCAGTGGGAGAGATGGAGGCCGGACTTCGGGGGGCAGCAGGAGGGCAGGAGGGCAAACAGGTGTCAGTGAGGTAGAAGTTGTGGCCCCTTCCCCAGTAGCGTCCCACAAGGCACTAGAACAAGCAGAGTAGGCGGGCAACAAGAAGACAAGATCAAGACCTCCTGACCAAGTCTCAGAGAGGCCGGAAGGAGGAAACCTTCATAAAGGAGAGAGGCTTGGGGCCCTGTCTTCACAGATGGGGCGGATTTCTCCCGGGGTAGAGCTGGGGGAGAATGTTCTGGCAGAGGGAACAGTGTGAACAGCAGCAGAGGACGGGATGCGGTTGGAACACTTCCTGGTGCTTTTCTTCCAGGGCTTGAGAGCCCCTCGTGGCCACCCTGCTCCCAGGGCCACGCCAGCTGGCCACGCTGGGCATTGCTGCCCCTTCCTGCTGACCTCTGCTGTCACCATCGCTGTATTCATGTCCCAGCGCAGCCGTCACAAAGTGCCACAAAGAGGGATCTATTCTCTCATGGCTCCGGAGGCCAAACATCTGAACTCAAGATGTTGGCAGGGCCATAGATCCCCTAAAACCTATATAAGAATCTTTCTGTCCTGCCCCTTCCTCGCTTTTGGTGGTGATCTTTGGTGTCCCCTGGCTTGTAGAGTATCAACTCAGCCCCAATCCTCCCTCTTCCCCGGTCTTCCCCCTGCGCACCTGTGTCCAAGCCCCCCCCCAACCTTTTTTTAATGGTAGAACACCTGGAAATTCATGGACTTGCAAACACCTGGTTTTATTTTTTAATGTTTATTTTGAGAGAGAGAGTGAGAGAGCACATGAGCAGGGGAGAGGCAGAGGGAGAAAGAGAATCCCAAGCAGGCTCCCTGCTGTCAGCGGAGAGCCCACTGCAGGGGCTCCATCTCACAAACCATGAGATCATGACCTAACTGAACTCAAGAGTTGGATGCTTAACCAACCCTGCCACCTAGGTGCCCCCCAATTCTCCCCTCTTTATAAGGACACAGTCACATTGAATTATGGCCAACCCTAATGACCTCATCGTGACTCGATTTCCTAGGTAAATACTCTATGTCCATGAGAATAGCCATGACATGGAAACAACCTAAGTGTCCATCAACGGATGGAGGGACGAAGGAGATGTGGTGTATATATATATATATATATATATATATATATATATATATATATGCAGTGGGATATGAGTCTGCCATAAACAAGATGGAAATGCTGTTATTTGCAGCAGCATAAATGGAATCTAAGGGCCATTATACTAAGTAAAACACGTCAGAGTAAAATAGATATTGCATGATCTCACTTAGATGCGGAATCTGAAAACAAATAACCAACCAACAAAAACACACCAAACTTATAGATAAAGAGACCAGATTTGTGGTTACCAGACGCAGGGATGGGAGGTGGGGGGACTGAGTGATGGTGATCAAAAGTACAAACTTGCAGCTCTATGATCAGGTTCTGGGGATATAACGCACAGCGCAGTGACTCGAGCTAACCAAACTATATTGCACACTTGCAAGTTGCTAAGAGAGATCATATTTAAAGTTTTCAGGGGCACCTGGGTGGCTCGGTCCGTTAAGAGTCTGACTTCAGCTCAGGTCATGTTTTCACAGTTCATGAGTTTGAGGCCTGCATCTTACAGCACAGAGCCCCGCTTCAGATCCTCTGTTCCCCTCTGCCCCTCTCCCACTTGCTCTCTCTCTCAAAAATAAAAAAATGGGGGCGGGGGCACCTGGGTGGCTCAGTCGGTTAAGTGTCCGACTTTGGCTCAGGTCATAATCCATGGTTTGTGGGTTTGAGCCCCACATCGGGCTCTGTGCTGACAGCTCGGAGCTTGGAGCCTGCTTCGGATTCTATGTTTTCCTCTCTCTCTGTGCCTCCCCCATTCATGCTCTGTTTCTCTCTGTCTCAATAATAAATAAACATCAAACAATTAAAAATGTTTTAAATAAATAAAAAATGAAAAAAACATTAAAAAATAAAGTATAAAATTCTCATCACAAGAAAAAATGTACAGCTGTACGTGGTGATAGATGGTAACTAATCTTATTGTAGTAATCACTTCACAATATACACGTGTCAAATCATCATGCTGAACATCCATAACGAATACAACATTATACGTCACTTGTAACTTGATAAAAGACAAACCTCACCTTGTCTCCAAATAAAGTCACATTCAGAGGGACCAGGTGTTGGGATCTAATAGATCTTTGGTGGGGAACACAATTTAACCCACAACAGTTGTCAAGGTTGGAAGATGGCCTCTTCATAAGTTTCCTGTCCTGCCTCTAAGCACTTAGAATTTCTCCTTCTTTTCCCCAAGCCTTCAGTCTTTTGCATCATCGCTCCACTCCCTTCCCAGCCCGCATGATCCCCTCTGGTCACCCTGGAGAGTCTGAGCAGTCCCCCCTCTCCCGGTTTCACATGGAGTACCTCCCAGCATTCCCTCTGCCCCCACCCCCCACCGCCACTCCCTCCCTTCAGCCCAGTGGCCAGAGCACACCTGTCAGGGGTCTCCCCTGCCCTCCTCGGGGCCGTCCCCTGGCCATCTGCTCCAGGTGTACTCCTTTCATGCAAAGCCCTGCAGGCCCTACCTCTGGGACAATCTCCCTGGGCCTCCAAACCCTCCATTTCCCCCTGCTGTCAATAATAGCATCTTAGAGGTAACCCCAGGGCGTCCCTACAACCTCTTGTCTTCTTCCTTTCTCTCCGAGATAATCCAGGCAAAGTCCCGTCTTAAGTTGTCTGACTGTCCTTCAGCAGGATCTCCGCTCACCCTTCATCCGTCTCCTGGAACATTCTTGATTGTCTGCGGCCGAAGCCGTATTTCTTCTCGGCTTCCCTTTTCCTTCTCCGCTCTTATCTTGGCTCGCTCCCTGCCCTCTTCCTTTGTTCCTCTGTCTGTTACTCCCGGTTCTTCAGCTCCTGGAGATCCCCTGCCGAGGCTCAGAAGGGCAGGGCTCCCTCTCGAACTTGGCTCCTCCCACCCAGTGTTTGCTCTGTCACTTCCAGCCATCTTGGGACACGTGTCACCAGGTGCGGAAAGGGCCTGGGCTGTGGTCCCGGAAGCTCCGGAGGCGAAGCCTGTCTGGTCAGTTGGGCAGAGCCAACTTTAGTGACAGAGACAGCCTGACTGTGGCATCAGACAGGCCAGGATTTGGAATTTCACTATCACTTAGGCTGTGTGACACTGGGTAAATCCCTTAACCCACTTAAGGGTTGACTTCCTAATAGATGCAAAGGGAAGCAGATCCCACCTACCTGGTGGGGGTGAGAGATCAACTAGGTTCCAGAAGGAAACGGGTGGTGATTTTGAAATAAGATAATTCTCGGATATTCAAGGAGAGTTTACATACAAAGGACCTATTTACAAAGTGGTGGGTTGCAGCCAGCTGTAACTACCCCAGGCCCTAAGCAATAGGGGCAGTGGGCTGGGGGTTCTGGGGAACACTTACTAGAATCCAGAAGGACAGAATCCTTTAGACCCAGACACCTTAAGTAGATGGGATCTAGGACTACACTCAGCTCTGCAGGGTAGGGGCTGGGGAACTGAGGCCAATGTGCCCATTGGTTGAACCACAGGAGGCCCAAGGCCAGGGGGCCGGGCCCACGTGGTCCATGGAGGTCAGCCTCCCCAGCAGCGGGGGGTAGGGGGCTGGAGGGGTGGGAAGGGGGGGGTTCACCGGGAGAGGTAAAGAAGGCATTTGGAGGAGGAATTGGATGAATCAGCAGAATTCCGTTTAAATCAAATAAGATAAGGTATATAAGACCCAGGACCTGGTACATATCAAGAATTCAATAAATGTGTTGGCAATTTTTCCTCTCCCCATTATTATTATTATTATTATTATTATTATTATTTAGAGAAAGTAAAGCACAGCCTTTCCTGACTCTTCTCTCACCAGTTGTAAATCTCCAGGAAGGCGAAACTACCAGAATCAACTTCCTCTTTGAATTGTTGAGGAGTGCCCGCCCACACCAGTCTGCTTCAGGGAGCTTCCATGTTCCATCCCGACCTTACCTGATTGGACCTAGGATGGGCGCCTCTTTCTCCCGGGCGAAGCCGATTGGACCACAGGCAGGTGCATCACTCTCGTGGGCAAAGCTGATTGGGCCAGGGGTGGGTGCCTCGCCCCGCCATGGGCAGAGCACCTGCCAATGTTTCCACCCCTGCCCCAGCTGATTGGACCAGGGGCGGGCACCGAGGCAGGCGCTGGCTAGTGATTGGCCATCCTCATCTACTCTCTTGGAAGGTTTGTTGGTGAGCTGCTCAAAAGTCCAGGAGCAGGAGGAGCGGAGCGGATGGGGAGCCGAGGCACCACGAACCTGCTGGAGCGGAGAAGGGTCAGCAGATGTCCAACTCCCAAAGGCTGGAGACCCAGAGCCACTGCTTTATTCCAAACACTGCACTGCTCCAGCTCCGTTCAGGCCGGGGAGACAGCACAGAGCGTTTCCTGCCCCCCTCGCTTTCCACCTCCTCTTACAATAATCCCCCTCTTAGCTGAGCTTGTCCCTGTCTGCTGCGACAAGAATTTCCAAACTCTTCCCAGACGCCTTGTCAAAATCGGCATGTACGGCAGGCAAGCGGGAGGCGCTGGCCACAGCCCATTTGCAGCTTCTGAGTGTTGAAGGTTTATGATGAATACTCTCCCCCCACCACCCCCCTGCGGCTTGTCAAAGCAAGAGGGGAGAGAGATGAGGCCTTCTAAATATTCAAGGATCTCTCTTGATTATCCGGTTACTTAGTTTGTTATTTTTATAATCAAAAGGGCCCACCAATATGTCAGAGGAATTTATTCAAAATAAATATTGGAGAGATATTTAAGCGACACTGAGCGGTGGGGAAGTAATAGAGCAGAGCAACCGGCTTGCGTCCTTTCCGGCTCAAGCCCACTCGTTCACCCTCGCCAGGCAATTTCACAGACCTTTTTATAATTAATTGCTATTGTTTTCGTCTCCAGAACCAAAATATTTTACTCTCTGACACATCTGTTGGGCATTTGGGGTATGTTTGATGTATGTTTTCTCCTTTGTCTTTTTTTATGGAAAGCCAGTAATGTGGAGTCTGGTCTGGTCCTTTTTTTTTTGATGAGAGAGCCAAAGCCCCAGAGGACCAGTAGGTGCACTGCCCACGGTCTCAGGAGGTTAGAGGCACAGAAAAGACCAGAACGTGGGTCCAGAACTCCTGAGCCGCTGCTCCTGCCAGCATCCCATACCGTCCTCTCTATCTGCAGGCAAAATGTCCTCATGGAACCAGGGCATTGTGAGCCCGCTCAGGCTTCCAGAGTCGCTGCGGGGCCACCACCTCCTGGAAGCCCTTCTGGATGGTCTCCGCCACAAGGCCACCAACAAACTCAGATAGATCTGGGTTTGCACTGTGCTTCCTCCACACCTTCCTCGGTGTAGCATCCTTTCAGCGGAGCCCCGTGTCTCTGTGCCTTTTACCTTCTGTTGGGCTCCACGACCTCTGAGGTCAAGATCCTGCTAGATCACCTTCCCGTTTCCTGTAGTGTCCGACTCCGAGCCGACATGCACGGGTTGGATGAATGACGGCATAAGTGATTGAAAGAATGAAAAGAAGAGTATTCAATTGGAAAGTGGGCTGGCACTTTGCTATTGGGAGCCGGTGATGGTCTGAGAGATGAGATCTAGGGTGGAGGTTAAGAGCCAGAGTGGCAGGGACCTGGCTTCTAATTGCCACTCGGTCACTCACAAGCACTGTGACCTTAGGCAATTTCCTTAATCTCCCGTGCCTCGGTCTACCTGTCTGCAAATGAGGATAATGGTGATGTGAGCCTCCCCGTTGCACTGTTGTAAGAATTAAATGGAAGAATGCAAGTAAAGCGTTAGTGCAATTCCTGGCACATAGTACCTGCTCATCAAACACCTGCTATTACACGGACATTATTTTGGAAATTGGAAACCATCCCCGCCATAAGCTTTGTTTCTTCTCTGTGAAAACGAGGACTCATCTTCTGTATTTTCTCTTTGTCATGTGAAGCATGGGTGGTGATTACTTTTAATCTCTCTTCTCTCGATCTTTCTTAAAGTGTTACCCACCTTCCAGCTCAAATCCAAAATCTTTTTCTACCTCCAACAAAATAAGTGGTACAAACATATTGGGTCTCGGGCTTACTCCCGGGGGCCTCCCCATCTTGGTTCCGGCTGAAGCGAGGGTGAGTGAGTGAGGTGCTCACCTCAGGCACAGAATTTAAGGAGGATCTGAAAAACTCAGTAATGAAGAGAAATATTTTTTTATTGTGGTAAACATATGTAACATAAACGTTACCAGCTTACCCACTTTAACGTGTGCGACTCAGTGAGTGACATCAGGTAGGTTCACAAGGAGGACAGCCATCACTACTGTCCATTTCCATTAAACGCAACAGTAAGGAATATCCACTAAACAATAAACTCCCGAGACAGAACATTTTAATGCAATATTTTTAAAATCAAAATTAATGCAAAAAGTCCATGATGAAGAAAATATCAAAATTTTAAGTAAAGGCAGGATTAGAAAACTGAAGCAAATTAAACTTTCTTTAAAGTTGTGACTGGGTTGGGGCTCCTGGGTGGCTCAGTCCGTTAAGCATCCGACTTCAGATCAGATCAGGTCATGATCTCACGGTTCATGAGTTCGAGCCCCGCGTTCAGCTCTGTGCTGCCAGGTCAGAGCCTGGAGCCTGCTTCAGTTTCTGTGTCTCCCACTCTCTGTCCCCCTCCTCTTTAAAATGAACTTTAAAAAAATTAAAGTTATGACTTGGTGGAGAACAATTGCCAAGCATGGGTAATTTTCTCCATTGCAAATGAGATTAGCAAGGAAGTAGATTTTTGAAAATATTATTGGTAAGCATGCTTCCTTTAAAGGCCGAGGAATAAAATTATATTTCTTTTGGGATATTAATAAAATATTCAAGTTTAAGTAATCTTGTGAGATTTAACACACTTACTTTTCAATTTTTCAATAATATTTCCAACTACTAATTACAGCGAGGTGACTTCACAGGACCACAGAGCAGAGCCGCGGGGACGTGGCTGCTGGCAGTGAAGGGTGACCCCTCCCTCCTCTCTATTCTGTGTGACCGCTGTTACCTGTGACGTTGCAGGGGAAGGAGGCCGGGAGTTCTCTTCTCTCTGACCAGGAAGGGGTGCAAAGAGGCCTGTCCCTAAAGCCAGAAGTGCAGCTCCTCCATCGGCCAGCCCTGAGACCTTGCACGAGTCAGGTCACCTTCAGGGCCTCAATTTCCTCCCTTGCGTGTGGAAAGCTACCTTGACTCACACCTCCCAGGCTCCTACGAAGCAAGTCAGCTAAGGGCTTATACATGTGAGGGAATGGTCTTATGAGGTGATCACATGGTCTACCTGGGGCCCCCGAATCATTTCTAGGCGGCTGTGGGGCTGTTTAATAGTCATTCAGCAAACGTTTGCTGAGCATCACTGTGTGCCAAGCCCAGAGGCATCTGTGGCATCCTCAAGCTTATTCAGCATTTTCATACACCGTTTTAAAAATTTTTTAATTTTTTTTTTAATTTTTGAGAGAGACAGAGGGTGAGTGGGAGAGAGGCAAAGAGAGACACACACAGAATCGGAAGCAGGCTCCAGGCTCTGAGCTGTCAACCCAGAGCCCGACACAGGGCTCGAACCTATGGACCATGAGATCATGACCGGAACCTAATTCAGAGGCTTAACCGACTGAGCCACCCAGGCGCCCCTCATATATCCTTTTTTTGTTTGATTTTAGTCTTCCAGAGGAAGCAGACAGTTATTATTAATTCCATTTTCGCAAACGAGGAAACTGGCCCTCGGTTACATTGAACCCAAAGTCACTTGTCGAATTGGGGGCCCTCTGAGGGTTGAACACATCTCTGACTCTGCACCCGGTTGTCCTGTGGCTGTGTACTGAGGCCCCGTCTAGGATCTACCAGGCATCCCCGCCCCGTCTGGCCTCGGGAAGGGATTCCAGGAAGGGGTTACCTTTGACCTTGTACCCTGCCTGCACTCTAGCCGCACCGCCGTGGTGCCTGGCAGGAAGAGCCTTGAAGCAGGGAGGCCCAGTCTCTAGTCCCAGCTGCACTTGGCTGGACCCTGACCTTGACCTCCCCGTGCTCCTCTGCACACTGGGAAACAGGTCGTAGGGCACAGGGCTGGGAGGCACATACGTGGGGACCTGGGAAAGGGCAGACACGCAGGTTCCTTTTATCCAAAACAACAGAAGCATTGTCCACGCTGAATCCGTTGATAGGGCGCCGGCCGCATCGCCATTTCCCAGCGCCGCCTCCACGCGGGTCCCTGTCCCTCCAGGCACACCGCTTCAGTCTCCTGCAGAGTCACCCCCAGCAGTGCTCCTCCCCCCCACCTTTGTAAGCACCTTAGAGCCCTCAGTGTGGTCCCAGCTCCGTGCTGGACACCACAGAGGACCCAAAGGAAGGCCCGCTCCCTGTTCCTGAGAGCCCGCAGCCTGCTGGGGAGGCCGGCACCAAGCACATACTTTGGGGAACACGCTCTGCCATTTCGCATCAGCCCTGGGAAGGGCCAACAGGCTTGATCCCACCCACCTCGGGGATGCATGGCACGTGGGCACTGTGCATTCCAGGAAGCCTTCCTGGAGGAGGAGGTTTATTGAGAGGCTATAGGGGTTCTTCAGTTGTCCTCCTCGAGACACCGGTGCATCAGGAAGGAACATGCTCTGTAGAGGGTCCCCTGGCTCGTGTCCCCTCCTCCTCTCCCTCTCAGGGCGTAGGCCCTGCACGCAAGCCCCCCGTTGGCTCCCTCACCAGGAAAAGGAGGTAATGTTATGGCTGACCTCACAGGATTGTGCCAAGGCAGTCACGAAATAATAGAAATGAAATAAATTGCTTTGTAGACTAGCAGGGGTCACAAATGTCAGGGGCTATTATCTCCACCCCCAGGTCTGGCTTCACTTCCTCCCACGAAACTCTCCGTACTGGGCACCCACCCAGCGGGGGCCCCTGAGAAGCCGGGTCTGAGCCCAGGTCTCTGTGCTCCTTCTACTCACACCGTCCTGAGTTCTGTCCCCTCTGTCATCCTTCCTGACTCTTCCAACAGGACTGCTGTCAACACTGGAGGTTACTTCTTTTGCACGGTGAAACGTACATGCGTAAAAGGGACCGCGTTCACATTGTTAAGCATACAGCCCGGGACATTCAGTACATCACGCTGTTGCGCCATCACTGGCCATCCGACTCCAGAACTCTTTCCATCTTGTAAAACGGAAACTCTGTCCCCACGAAACACTACTCCCCCGGCCCCTCCCCCAGCCCCGGCACCCCCCTATCCCGCTCGCCGTCTCTGTGAATTGGACTACTCGAGGGGTCCCTGTGTACGCGGAATCTTGCAGCATTTGTCTCTCTGTAACGAGCCACTTCCACGTCGCATACGTGTCCTCGAGGGTCATCCATGTCATAGCTCGCTGCAGATCTGCGGACCTTTGTTCCTCTGTGGGGCTGAACAGCTTCCGTCGTATGCACGTGCCGCCTCCACGGACAGTTGCGTGGTTTCCACCTTTTAGCTGCCGTGAATAACGCCGCTATAGAAACGTGGGTGCGCAAAGACCTGCTTGCGTCCCTGCCTTCCATTCTTCTGGACACACGTACACACCCACAGGTGGAATTCCCGGATCCTACGATGACTCTACATTTGGTTGTTTTTTTTTAGGCTGCACCTCTTCACATTGTCCAGGGTTACATTTGATCAACTTCGTTCAGCCTGTGCACAGAGCGCCTGGTCTGCGGCCAGCGTCACCTCCTTTAGAAGCCTGGATTCCAGGTAGCGGTTGAAAATATGAAAATCCAGGCTGCAGAACAACTGGGGACTTTCGGGAAGCAGAGGAGAAGCCGTGAGGAGGTGTTGGAGGAAATCACTCGGAGCACGGCTCCCCGCCAGAGTGCGGAAGTCGCTGCCTCACCGAGCCTTTGAGTGTGCTGGTAATCATGGATAATTTTATTACTTGTTGCCAGATGCCCGGTAAACCCCTTAATATAGAAAGCAATGATTTTCCTTCTGCCGAAGGACTTGGGAAATACCTCTTCTGAAGCTGTGAATGCCAGTGGACCACGCCGAGGGCAAAGCACCCATGCCAGCCTGTCTAGCTTTCCCAATAAAGAACATTATAGGAACAGAGGATTTTTTTTACATGCTCATAAAATGATTATACTTGTTCTGAGAATTTCCGGGTTTGAGCAGGACTGTTACAGACCTATTTCATAAGTTGATTTATTTGTTTAACGGTATCTGCAGGGACGTGTGTTTTAATTCCAGTTGGCTTTTTTTTTTTTGGTTGGTTTTGTTTTTCTTCCCTGCCCATCTCACATCTGAAAAATCTCTTTCCTCCACAGCATGTTTGAAAGTGGCTCAGATTGTAAGAGACTCTCGGTGCGCCCAAATTCCGGTCGGTGTTCTCAGCCGCTGACATTCAGGTGTGAGCTTTTCCTTGCCTTGAATATTCATTGGCCATTTCTGTTGTTGCATTTACCAAAATAAAATCGCCTTCAGTCCGTTCCTCCCTGGGAAAGGGCTGGTGAGCAGTTTTCTGACAGTTGTATATTAAATGCAGGTGGCTTCGTGAATGCACGTTCTGTCTGGCTCAATACATTAACCATAACCCACAGTTTCTTCCAAAGGAACTGGAATGAATTAAATTGTTTAATAAAACCTTACTTACCTGGATAAACTCATTTCTATTTTGCATTCAGACTCCCTAATGCATCTTTCCAGATTGTTATTTGTAAAATAAAAAGCTAGACGTGTTTACTTAGAAAGCCAAACATCAGACCCTAATCCTGGTTCCTGTCCAAGTTCTTTGCAACATCTCTTTTTTTTTTTTACATTTCCTACCATGTTATGAACTGTCGTGGATTTCATTGAGCATGAATTGATAACTCCCACCCCGGATCCAAATTAAAAGTTGAATTCACATCTCGGCATGTATTTTTTTTAGGATCGCACCCCTGAAACCTATACTGTTTCAGATGGAAAGGAAGCCAAAGGTGCAATTTGGAAATCGATTTTCAAGCAGGGCGCTTTGCAAGAAGGCCTCGCCGGGCCTCTGGTTGATGCTCTCCGGGATCACCAAGGGTCTGTTTAAGAAGCTGCATACAGGATCATTCTAGAAGACTGCATCCTTCGGAAGAGCCAGCATGGTAAGCCCAGCTTGGAGTTTCGCTCTTGGAAAGCCGGGCCCAAAGCATCAGCCATCTTTCCTCTTACCTTTGCCAAAAGCAGTTTTTGGCACATTTTATACCGTTCAGTGAGGACTTGCTGAACTGGTTCACTGAACAAGTGAGTAATGAGGATGACTTACTTCACCTTATTTCCCTGTTTGCCTTTTTCCGGTAAACCTGGTGCCAAATTTTATGCTTAAATACAATGAACTATATTAGCCCGGATATTTGATCTAATTGCTTTTCCTCTTTCTTATTAAACATTTAAGAGTTCTATTTAAACAATTTTATTATATTCCAGTCATATATATATGTACATATATACATATATATATGAGGGGCTAAAGAGAGGGAGAGCAGGGGAGAAGGGAGAGGGAGAGAGAATCCCAAGCAGGCCACATGCTCAGCGAGGAGCTCCTCATGGGGCTCGATCCCACGTCCTGGTATCATGACTCAAGCCGAAATCAAGAGGTGGACACTCAACTAAATGAGCCGTAAGACACCCTATACCTGTCTTAATATACAGCACGAAAGATAATGTCTTGTTGTCTGAGCCGACACCACTGAGCACCTGTAAGCTCGGAGGCTACCTGACGTCATCTGCTCGTCCTCCCCGCGTGCCAGGAATCCGTGTTCTCTGTAATAGACGAGGACACCTAAACATTCTTGTCCTTGACTTTTGGAGGGTGTGGGGAGTAGTAACTACCATACGTCACCTGTCATGCTAATCATTTGATGGAGTCCTCAGAAAAGAATTTCATGAGGTGGCTATTCTGGGCATCCCCGTTTTGTGGATTAAGAAGCTGGGACTTTGAAGCGCCTGGGGGGCTCAGTCAGTCGGGCATCCAACCTCGGCTCAGGTCATGATCTCCCTGTTTGTGGGTTCGAGCCCCGTGTCGGGCTCTGTGCTGACAGCTCAGAGCCTGGAGCCTGCTTCCGATTCTGTGTCTCCCTCTTTCTCTGCCCCTCCCCTATTCTCACTCTGTCTCTCTCTCTCTCTCTCTCAAAAATAAATAAACATTAAAAAATAATAAAAAAAAAAGAAACAGACTTGGCAGTTAAGTAGTTCCCTACAGGGCACACAGCTGGAAAGTGGCAGAGAGGGGCTTTGAACCCTGACTCCTACCTCCCAAGCCAGCGCCCAATATGATCTACAGGCGCCGGGGAGCAGTATCGATGCGGTAATAGTTTCATTCAGATGCAAACTGTTCTTTCCCTTGACTGCAGTGACCCGGCTGTTTCTGAACTCCTCTCCGGGTTCAGGATGCGCGAGGTGGGTGTCCGCGCAGAGAGAAATGGCCGCTAGAGCAGGCCAAGAAAGAGGGCTCGGGCTGCACGAAGTCACTCTTGCTGTGGGTGTCAGGGACCACTCGGTGGAGAGGAAGGGTGCTGGCCAGGCCCCAGGGAGCGTCCGGCCGGAAGGGGCCCAACCCAAACCTCACAGCTTGGACCCCTTCCTTTTTGGGGACCCTTTTCCCACCCAGGAAACGAAGGCATCAGGCTCTGCGTTGTCGACTCCCAGCAGCTCCTCGAACCTTCTCGCCCCTGCGCTGGGCCACTTGCGGGCAGGTCAGCTCTGAACACCCTCCCGCCCACCAGCCCCGCTGCAAAGTCCGTCCTTCGTGTCCAACCGTCGGAGAGACCCGACCGAGGGACGAGGGAGACGAGGCGCTTGAGGTTTATCAAGTTTTCAAGATGACACCTTCAAAAACCCCCTTACAAACCGCTGGGCACCAGCCCGTGGGGGCTCCCCGCGCATCGCCGCCGCCGGGGCCTCGGGCAGCCCCCTGCCACCCACCCACCCATCAAGACCCACCATGTCACCGTCAGGAGGAGGGGCAGAAAGCTCAGTGCTGGTCACCTTATAATCAAATTTTCACTGCGCTCCCTGACAGGTTTTTAAGTCACTTAAGGGATCTATTTATACGTGAAAGCATCAGCATCGCGCAGTAAATCCAACCACAAGCCGGTCCCGTGTTTTATTAAGTTTAAGTTCAGTGAGAGTGCAACGCGAACGAGGGTCCTGTGTCTCTCCGTTACATCTGATTTGCGGTTCCCATAAAAAGGCCCACATGCCGCTGTCTCAGATGTGTTTTGGATTGAAAATAGGATTAATGTGCTAAAGTGTGATTGGAATGGTTAAGCGCGATTAATTGGAACAGACTGCTGCTGCCAAGGGAGCCCCTGGGAGGCTGGCTCCGCTCCAGGTTACGGAGTGAACAAAGCTGGCCAACTGTCCGGCGGGGTCCCCGTCCCGCCTGGCGCGCTCGCCCCTCGCGCTTTCTCCTCGCCAGCCTGTCTCAGGGCAGATTAAATGCAGCTGAGAATGTGGGGCTCGCTCGGCGGCCGGCATCCTCCGGGAATAGGCAGGAACCTGGGCCCGGCCGGGCCACGGCGGTGCAGGCCGAGGGCCGCCGTGCGCGGGGGGCGGCAGGCCAGGTGGCTGGGCCGGGGGTGGGAGTCATTTGGGTTGTTGGCGTTTTTTTTTTTAAATGATCTATTAAACCCCTGAACTTTAATCAGGCTGCTACCACACTGACGGCTTTGATTTACTCTCAGAACGGGCGTGGGTGGAGGCCCAGGCGCAGGCCGGAAGGCCTAGCCAGCCGCCCGCCCGCCACTGGGGAGGCCGGGCCTACGTGGGCCCTCTCAGGCCTGGACCCCGCCTGCTTTGGGCACCCCTGGCCCCCAGCTCTGGGCACCCCCAGCCCCTAGCCTTGGTCACCTCTGGTCCCCAGCTTTGAGCACTCCCAGTCCCCAGCTCTGGGCACCTCTGGCCCCTTGCTCCAAGCACCCTGGGCCTCCAGCTCCAGGCACCCCTGGCACCCTGCTCTGAGCATCCCAGGCCCCCAGCTCCGGGCACCCCTGGCCCCCAGCTTTGGGCACTTCCAGCCCCTTGCTCCCCGCCCCCCAGTCCCGCTGCTCCCAGCACCCCCGGCACCCTGCTCTGGGCACCCCGGCCCCCAGGCACCTTTTGGTCCCGGCCACCAGTCGGGACAACAGCTTCCTCCCACCTCTGCCCCAAACACACATGGAAACGAAAGCTGAGTTAGCCGGGCTTCCTCCCGTCCGGCACCCCAAGGCTCCTGCGTGTGGCGGCCCCCACCCTGGGGGTCTCTCAGCGGCGGCTGTTGCCCCACATTGAGTCACGAGGTGAGATGCAGTCTCCCCGGCTCTGGCTGCTCCCAGGTCAACGGGCAGAAGTTCTGAGGAAGAGACCCACGGGGGTGACTTGCTTTTGAAGTCCACTCAGGATAAAAATTTCTATAAAAGGGACATTTTCCATACCATGGAAGCTTGAAAGATATTCTTTCCAAAGAGTGAGGAGGAAAAGTTATGATAGGCCCTAAAATTTATTTATTTTTTAATATTTATTTATTTTTGAGAGCGAGAAAGAGAGCATGAGCAGGGGAGGGGCAGAGAGAGAGGGAGACACAGAATCTGAAGACAGGCTCCAGGCTCCGAGCTGTCAGCACAGAGCCCAAGACAGGGCTCAACCCACGAACCGTGAGATCATGACCTGAGTTGAAGTCGGACGCTTAACTGACTGAGCCACTGGGGCCTCCCAATAGCCCCTAAGATTTAAAAAACATATTGTCCCTTTACAAGGGTCATCGGGCTATTAAAGGAAAATATGACCTAGAAAGGACCAATTTGCTGCCAGGCCAGGTCTGACGCAGAGTACCAGGCGATTGCTGAGCCTCTTAAGGACTTTTCCTGTGGTGAGTTATATATTATTTGTCTCTAAGGTTGGCTAAGTAAGGGTGTGTGTGTGTGTGTGTGTGTGTGTGTGTGTGTGTGAGAGAGAGAGAGAGAGCGAGCAAGAGAGAGACTGTGTGTGTCTATGTGTATTTGTGTGTGTCTGTGTGGGGTATATGAGTGTGTGTTGATGAACTAGAAGCAGGCCTTCTAGAAAGGTCGGCACTTCCAGACGTCACCCCGGACCTGCGTCTCTGTCCTACAGAGGACGGGCTGAAAACCTTGAGGTATGAGGGATGTGGCCACAGGACTTCTGGTGTAATCCGGAACCCTCAAGAGTAATGTGACCCAGGAATGACTTGACCACGGGAGCAGTCACCCCAGTCGGAGGACCCAGTACGGAAGTCAAGGCTCCTGTAACTCATCAAGGCCACAAGTGAGGAGATCGGACCCAAAGAAGGGGCCCCGTCACGTCCCGAACGGCACAGGGAGTCAGCGAGGTGGGATCTGGGTGGTAGGCTTGTCTGACGCTCTCTGGAATGGTGTTTCCAAGGGTCCCCTGGGGTGTGTGCCCCATCCCATTCCGGCCTCCATTTTATTCTCTTTCTGGAACGCTCTGCCCTTTGATGCCTCCCTTCCCCCCACACTGACGGGCTCTGCCCATCGGCCCAGCACAGCGCTTCAAAGCCGGGTCCCTCAGACACATCATGAGCCCTTCTCCACCAGCCTGCGTCTCCAGGGCACCAGCCCCTGAACCAGCCAGGTTGGTCACGTGCCTCCATCAACCCTACCTGTCACTTTTCCGTCAGCCTGGCACAGGTGAGGCGAAGGGGTAAGAGTTAGAGCTCAGGGTTAGCCAACGTGGGTCCCCATGGCTCTGCAGCTCCCTGGCTGTGTGACTTGGGGCGAGTGACTGAACATTCATGATCCTCCTTTTTCTCATCTGTACAATGGGGGCAATATTCTCACTCAAATTTGAGACCTGCGTTTTTCATAGAAGCGTGAGTGTGTCTTGAGCCGATGCACACATCGAACGAGGTGCCTTTCTTCCCCTGAGATGCTGTTAGTAAAGTGGTGCTGGGTCTTCCAGTGAACGGCATGTCGACACTGAGAAAATTCAGACACACCTCTCGTGTGGCGACTGGAAGTATTCCCCCCCATCTGCCCCTCAACCCCGCGGCCTCTATGAAGAGCGTCCAGGACCATCTGGCCAGACCCTCCCCCGGGGGCGTGGGCAAGGCTCAGCTCTGCGTCCACTTGTTTGTTTGTTTTTCTGGAAAAAACTACGCGTCCCGGAGGTGCGGGGTCTGGAAGGGCCTGCGCCACCTGGCAGAGGGCACCGGGAAAATCAAGTGTTTACGGGCTGTACAGACAGGAATGTTTCCACGGCACCGCGGGGCCCCCAGACTCCCCGGAGCAGCGTCAGGCTGTTTGAAGGGAGACCATCTGGGCCCGGACTTCTGCTCGGCCCGCAGCAGGCCTCCCGCTGAACAGGGGTTGGGGTGCCCCTGGGGCTCCTCTGGCACCCTCCCCCCGGGGGCGGGAGGGCTCCTCTCCACAGCACAGGGGATGGACTGAGGGAATGGGGCCTGGAGTGAGGCGACACCGTGTCCTGTGTCCGGTTTTAAGCCCTGTCCCCTGCACCCAGCAGGTCCCTTTTCACCTCCGTGGCATCTCTGTTTTCTTCCCCTGAAAAAGGTGCAAAATTAACGGTCCCCTCCAGCTCCGAAAGCTCTGGAGAGACACCCCATCGGGCCATCACCTCTGCCTGGGCCACATTGCATTGTAAAGGGGTGTCTTAGTTTGAGTACCCCCCCAAGTCTGAGCTCTGGACAAAGAGCTTGGGGCCTGCGAGCTGGTGAATGACCTAGGAAGTGGCCCCAGGAGGCAGGAGCGAGAGGAGGTGAGGAAGGAAGGAAAGCCTGAGAGGTGCCAAATGGCTCTGGGACGTGAATCGGACCCAGTTCTGCTGGGCACCACTGAGGAATCGTATAGAACATACCAGAGAATTGTCCCTCAGAGGGAACGTGTGCCCAGCGACCTCACCCGCCTTGGCCAGGGGCCTCCAGGGTGTCAACCTTCTGTACTTTGAAACCACTTCTGCTTGTAGACTCAGCAAGCTCCCTTGGCTTTCTAGAAAGTTCTGTGGCAGAAAACTGAGACAGCACTCGTGTAGGAAGCCTTGCAGGGGCAGGATCTGTTTGCCACAGCTGCAGTTGGGTGGGGGGGACGCTGAGGGGACGCAGCACACCCCCAGCAGCTGCCACGGGCATTATTTACCACCTTGCTTAGTGCCTGCCACTGCTTCCCGTTCTGGGCCATGTCATGACTAGGGTGATCCCTGCATCTCTCAAAAATGATTAAGATTATTTTTTACAACTATATCAGTATAAAGATAGCCCAGACCAGATTCATGAGTCTATGTGCATTACTATATTTGGGATTTTTCCGATTAAGAAAAACACAAGGAAAACATCGTCATGGGCCTCTCGGTGTGGTGGGCCTCGGGTGTGGCGCCTACTTGGTCTGCCCTGGGTCCTGCCAGGTTCTTGGCCCTGCTGTGCCCTTCTTCGCCCAGGCCTGGCCTCCTTCTGCCTGGGGACTGTCCCAAGCCTTTCAGGACGATGGAATAAGAGCTGTCTCAGGTCTCAGCTTTTAAATGTCACCTCCGCTCCAACGCCTTCCTGGATAGTCTCTCTCACGCCCTCCCCTTTGCCGTCCAGCACTCGTGGGCCTTACATCACTAGGTGACTGAATCTGCGGGCTGCTGAACGCCCATCACCCTGCGAGTCAGGACCGGGTCTGCGGGAGCCGCCGCTCGGTCGCCCGGCTCGCCCAGGCCGCTGGGGTGAGCTGCCCGGAGCCCCTTCGGGAAGGCAGGGTTGGGAGGCCAGAGGCAGCGAGCGTCTCCAGCAGAGAACCCCCAGCTGTCGCCTTGTTCAGAGATTACTTCACCTGAGAGAGCTCCCTGGTCCAGCTCTCCTCACCTTCCAGAACAGTCTGCACCCAACGACGGAACAATCTGGAGGATGAAGACTCCGCCTCTCACTCCACCTTGGATGGCCTCTCGTGGGTCCTCCGAGCTTCGAGGGCCACGGCCTCTATGGGGATTGTGCCACGCTCCCTGCCCCCCGATGGCGCAGGTGCTGACTCCCAGGGGCGTCCGCACCCAACTTCCTGCTTCCGGTCTCCCCTGGAAACCCTCCAGCAGGGGCACCCTCTGGGCTGTGGCCATAGTCTAATCCACACAGAATGAGAGAGACGGGGCTATAAGAAAAACAGGAATTTATTAAGAGCCTGCTGACATTTCTTATATCCAGTGAAGAGGTTTTTAAGCGGTTGTCCTGAAACCCCACTGGGGGACTAAGGTCGGGGACAGGGAGGGGTTTCTTCTGAACACATAAGGCACAGCCTCTGCCCCCGCCCCCCAAGTACCTCTGCTGTCTTCCGCTGTACACATCCACTTTTGTTTGGAGGAAAGGTTCTGTCATTAAAACAAGAAAAGTTTAAAAACCACTGACTTAAGGGGGGACTGAGATGCTAATGAGCGTGGCAGCAGACAGGACCCGTTCAGGCGGCGACAGCTTCGCTCCCCGACGAGGCCGGACACGCACCTCGCCTCCTTCTGTAATTCAGGACACTGAGGCCCGAAGAAGTTAGGGAGATGCCCAAGGTCACAGCCGGGAGCTCTTTCAAGCAGGATCTCCACTGGCGTTTTATGGAATTCAATCCCAGGAGCCGAGAGAGGCAGGAGCCAGCCAGACCCAACCCACTTGCATCCATTTAGAGGAAAAGACCAGCTTATGTTCTTCTTTTTTTTTTTTTTTTTAATTCAGAAGCCCAGCAGACTTCCTCTGTTCCTTTCTTCTTCTGTCTTCATGTCCTCCTTTCCTGGGACATGAGTAGGGGAAGGGAAGGGAGTTGGGGGAGCAGGGAAAAGGTAAATTGACTTAGAAAAATTATCCCAAAAGAGCCCTGTGATAGTTCAAACCCCTTTATTCGCAGGTGGCTGGACGGAGGAGTTGATGTGGCCACGGGCCCACAAAATTCAGTGGTTTCTAGCTTCCAAGCCAGGCCAGGGCCCCGTCCACTCCGCCAGGCTGCTTCCCTTACTTTCAGAAGCCTCCCGAGGAAGATAAGGCTTTGGTCCCTGGCCCCCTGCCCAGCAAAGGCCAAATCAAGTCTAGGGGAAAAGTCTGACCTAAGTGCACGGCCCGGGGGCCCCGGGATCCGAGGAGGCGGGGCCCGTGACCCTTGCCAAACTCCATCTCATCCAGTTTCATAAGGCGGTTTATTTAGCATTAAACTAAGGTCCTGGGGCTTCATCAGGAAAAGAGGGCAAAGTTTCTCAGGCTCCCCGAGGAGAGAGGCTTTGGCTGCGTTTGGCCTACATTTCTCCCAAAGATCCAGGCGCAGCAAGGACAACGTTTGGGATCCCGCCTGGCGGCCTCGCTCAGCTCAGCCCCAGCTGCACTGGACCCCCCAGGAGTCCCTTGGGTTCTCGGGCCTGCATCAGCCCGGAGCTCCGAACTGAGAGGACGTGCCAGGGGAGGTCAGGTCTTGGGGTCCCCAGACAACAGCTTCACCTTCAGCCTCCTTCCCTGTGTGCGTATCTGGAGCAAAGATGAGGGAGCCTCACCCAGAAAGCATAGATGGTTTGTTGGTTTCAAACAAATAGGAAGGAGACTCATCTACCCCATTTTTACCCTCGCGTCTCTTTTCCTGCACTCCGTCCCCCCGACGGGCAGAGTCACAGCTGTTCTTACTTTCTTGAACATTGGGGACATTTATCACCGAGTCCCTCTTTGGACAGAACCGTGTTTGTTGGGGACAGTCCTGTGAGGCGGGCACGGTGAACGGGACATTGGCCAGCTTTCTGGTCAGACTCTTTGTCTCAGGCTGGAGTGTGTGCGCCTTTAGACAGGGATAAATCAGCCTGAGGTTTGACTAGGCTTCGCCGCCTCCAAGGCGGACACGTGACTGCCCTGAAATTTCCCCATTTCTGCAACATCATGCAATTTATGTATTGTATTTTTATGTATTTTAGGAAATTCCATGTTTTATATATATTTATTGTGTGTCTTACTTTCAGATAAAGACAATCCCCCCCTCGCTACTCTTTCAGGATTTTCTTGGATGTTTTTGCTTCTCTTTTTTGCATGCGAACCTTTGAGGCGGCTTATCTAGGGGGAGGGGGACTCTTGTAGGTATTTTTTACTGGGAATACGCTAAATTCAGAGAGTAACTTGGAAAAAGTCCCAACTTCAGGATGGGAGGTCTTCCTATCCAAGACGTAATATGTCTCTGTACGTAATAAAGTGATAACGTCTTCTTTAGGATCCCTCGGTAGGACCTGAAAGTTTTCTTTTCTTCTCTTTTCTTTAACAAAGATCTTGCCCATTCCATGTTTATTTGTCTCATTCATTCCTGCGATTTCCCCGCACTCTGCCCTCTCTATGATTCTGGGGAAATAGAAGGAGTCTGAGTGTTCGAGGCTGTCCATTCGGTCATCGCGGGAGGGGAGCGCTATGTGACAGAGAGAGCGCTGTCCCATTCCCACGGCCCCTTTGTGTCTGGCACCTCCCATCTCTTCCCCCACATGCCACACCGGATGCCAGTCCCCAGCCCAGTTCTTGTGCTTCCCAGGTCCCTAGCTGGCCCAGGCAGCCTGTCCTGTCTGGGTCTAAAGGCCTTCTTGGGCGATCACATAGCATGTCCGAACCTCCAGGACCCACAGCCAGGGAGGCTCCTTCCAGCCCCGAGACCTCGCAGGCCACTCGGGGTTTCTGCCTAGCCATAGAAACTGCTACTTGCTTAAAGAGTTGGAAGGAAGTGGAGATACAGGTAACTACAATGTAAATGAGTATTTGGAAACATCACTGGTCTCCCGTATTTTCTCCTCCATCTCCCCTCAAAGAAAAGCCTGCCTGACCCTTGGGGGTCTCTACTCCCTTCCCCCTTCAAGTGCAGCTCCAGGTCAGTCCTAGGAGTTTCCTACATAAATGAAGAAGCCAGAGCTAAGCACTGGCCGCCCCCAGGTGCGTCCCTAGGCTCTGCAAGGTCAAGGTCCCAAGAGCATTGGGAAGCCACAGTGGAGGGAGAAGGAGTATCAGCCAGCCTCTGGGAACAATTCAGTGTCCACCATTCAGAGCCAGGCTCCGAGGTGAGCTCACAAGGTCATCAGGACAAACAACTCCAGGGGGCGCTGTTGTCATGGAGCACACGGTAAACGGTGCCTCCTAGGGGTGTGCAGCAACCCAGGCCCCGGTGAGGTAATAAATAAAACAAGGAAATAGTTCACTCTGACAACTAGTGAGCCTCATTATCTCTATTTTTTTTAAGTTTATTTCTTTTGAAAGAGACAGTGTATGAACAGGGGAGGGGCAGAGGGGCAGAGGGGAGAGAGAATCCTAAGCAGACTCCCTGCTCAGCACAGAGCCCAAAGCAGGGCTCAATCCCACAAACTTGAGCCAAAAATCAAGAACCAGATGCTTTAACCCACTGAGCCACCCAGACTCGCCATGAGCCTCATAATCTCTAATAGTTGCATTATTCTTTGTCATTTACAAGGAAGAGTTGCTTTCATTTTCTCTTATAATTCTCAGAAAGACCATGTGGTCCGGAGAGAAGAGAGGAATCTTCCTGCCTTGGAGGGAAAGACACTGAGGCTCAGAGATACAAGAAGTGTCCCGGGGTCACACAGCATGTCAGGACCGACGAAGTTCAGCAAGCACGTCAGCCTAAGCATCGTGTGCATTTCACATAAGTACCAGCTCACACCTCTGTCTCCGGTTGCACGGAGCTGCTTGAGGCCATGGCTGCATCCTCCTCCGCCCTGTCTTCCCGGCCCCTGCGAGGTGCTGATAACAGTTCACTAAGCACAGGAGACTAGCTGCAAATTAAGTCCCCCCTCGTCTGGGAAGTGGTGACGTCAGGGTGCAGCGGGCAGCTGGGGGCTGGGAGGCGTCATAGCCGGCTCCCGTCAGCCAAGGGCAAGCAGCTGGGGACCAAAGACCACCCTTCCTAGAAGCATAGCCACCTTCGCTCGCTCACCACAGTGCACGTCTTCTTGTTTATTTGTCTTTGTTGACTCCTCACACTGGAGGTTAAGGTTCTCGAGAGAAGAAATTGTCTGTCTCATGCACCATGGTGTCCCTAAGCATGGTGCACCCCTGGTGCTCCAAAAACATTTGTTGAATGAATGAATGGACAAACAGGGGATCAGTTATTACCAATGCTTCTGAACCCTTTGCAGCTGATAAAGCGCATTCTTTTCAAAAAATTTTTAATGCTTATTTATTATTGAGAGATAGAGAGAGACAGAGCATGAGCAGTGGAGGGGCAGAGAGAGGGGGAGACACAGAATCTGAAGCAGGCTCCAGGCTCCTAGCTGTCAGCACAGAGCCTGACATGGGACTCGAACCCCACGAACCATGAGATTATGACCTGAGCCGAAGTCGGATGCTTAATCGACTGAGCCACCCAGCTGCTCCAATAAAGAGCAGTCTCGTGTGCGCCAGTGGTTGTCACCTAGCAAACCATCCCCAAACTTGAGGTCTTGGGACAACAGGGACCATCTCCCCTCAGACTTCCGTACGTCGACTGGGCACGGCCACGTGGTCCTCGTTCGGGGACTCTCATGCCGTCAGATGTCAGCCACTTTGAGCCAGACGTCCCCGGTAAGTCACCCACCCGGCTGGCAGGTGACTCTGAGCTGTAGCCCGAGCACTGACTGGTGGCCACATGGCGTGGCCTTTAACAGCATGGTGGCTGGATGCCAGAAAGAAGTGTTCCAGGAACAAGGATGCCGGGAAACCCAGACCGAAGCTGCACCTCACGAAGGGACAGAATCAGCAGCCACCGGCTTTGAGGACTGTCTACCACAGCATCTGCCATTCTGATGTTCTATCATTTTTGTCACCACCACTGTCTCTTGAAAGCCAACTCTGTGCGGGCTCGCTAAAGGGTATGGGGCATAGAGCACTGAACTGAACAGGTGCATGTCTGCCCTGGGCTAGGCTGGGGCTGCTTGCTCATAAGTCCCTTCTCGGCCCTTCCCCCTGTTCTCTGTGTCTCGGGCTACTGGTCCCAGCAGACGTCATATCCCAGGCTCCCTTGCTGATTGGCTGTTAGCAAGTTGGAAGGCACCGGTCAATGGTTAGAAGGTAGGAAGAAAGAAGAGCTTGGGTATCTCCCTCCCACCCCTTACTTGAGGCGGCATTTCCAGCAGAGACCGTGTCCCTTCTGGGACCCCAGCCCCACCCGGCAGGGCTGGCTCTTGGGCTCTGGAAACACTACCATGAACTTGGCCCTACCTTCCGGATGAGTGGTGGCAGCTTCCTGACACAGCTAAACTCTCAGTGGTCCCCCCTGGTTGGTTTTTTACCTCTTTCAACACCTTTGTAATGAACCGGCTATATTAAATTCTCTCTGTTGAGCTACCTGACATGGGCTGTTCTCCTGAGACGGGCCATCCCGGAGTTTCTGTGTGGCTATTCAATTCACAGAAGCAACCTAGGAGGAGAGGATTTTTACTGAACAGGAAATTGAGGCTTGTCAGGAGAGGACCTTGCCACCTTCCCTGGCTTAGAGCAGCCCTTCGACCTTCTGAATTTCGAATCCAAAAATGATACAGCAACCTTCTCACACACAGGTTTTAGGAGGAGCCAAGACTCTGGAAAACGTGGTTCAAAGTGCTGTCTCCAGATGGAAGCCCACGCGTCTACTCGCCGAGACTCGGTGGCCCTCCACGGGCCAGCTCCTGGCACGTTATTAATGAGGAACGGGGCAGGAAGAGGGTCTCGGAATTTCTCCCGCAGTCATACCTCCCCTTTTCATTTTGTGGGATATTAAGGCTTGAAGTATTAGCTTAGGATTCCAGGATTATTACCTCCAGACCCTGCCCAGTGCTCTTTCTGCAAAGAAGTGGGCGGGGAAGCAGAGGATCTTAGGGTCAAAGACGTGGGTTCAGATCTCAGCACCGCCATTGCTGGGGGGGGCAGCTCCAGGCCCACACCCGGACACACTTGTAGTGCGCCGAGGGCTCAGCCTGTGTGGGGCTGGCAGGGAGCTACGGTGACCTTCCCGCCCGGAAGGGACAGCTCCCGCGGGTCATGGCCACTTGAGAACAGGGTTCTGTGGCTACATCTTCCCATTGCACAAGAGAAGCCTAAGATCTTTTTTTTTTTTTTTTTGGATAAAATTTTTTCGTCTTTAGAATAGCCGTGCAGGCCAAACAAAACCCAGCTGTGAGGTGTCAGGACCGACAGGCTGCCGGTTTCCAACTTCTGCCCAGAAGAGTTACACAGACGTTAGAGTGCCGACCGCAGCCCCCTTTCTGTGAGGGACAGCCCTGGGGGCGGCCTGGTTTCTTTTCTCTCTCTCTCTCTTTTTTTTTAAAGTTTTATTAATTTTGAGAGAGAGCATGAGCAGGGGAGGGGCAGGGAGAGAGAATCCGAAGGAGGCTCCGCACTGTCCATGCAAAGCCCAATGCGGGGCTTGAACCCTCGAATCACGAGATCATGACCTGAAATCGGGAGTCAGACACTTAACTGACATAGCCATCCGGGTGCCCCTCCGCCTTTTTCTTCTCTTCCCAAGGATACACGAGCTCTCTGGGACTTCCCATTTTCTCTCTGAGGCTTTGTAAACTTGGGTTCCCTCTGGATTTTCTTGTCTACAGGTAGCTCCCATCACAGAGCCCAGGGCCAGGGCTGAGGGGGTGCTCAGGGAGCCCCCAGGCGGCACCTACCTGAAGACCCCAGGCTCGTTTCTACATAAATTTTATCTTCTGGTCTGTAACACACCTGATTATATGCAGATTTATAAGAATTCTTTCCATATTCCACACTCACAAAGTACCATTAAATGGTCCAAGCTCAAAAATAACACACCATTCCTAACTCTGTTAAGCCGCCCCAATCTGGCTTTGGTTAAAAGGCATTTTTTCAGGAACCCTTTTGCACTGTGGAGGGGAATGCAAACTGGTGCAGCCGCTCTGGGAAACAGTGTGGAGATTCCTCAGAAAATTAACAGTAGAATCACCCTATGACCCAGCAATAACACTGGTAGAAATTTACCCAAAGGATACAGGAGTGCTGAGTCGTAGGGGACATGTGCCCCAATGTTTATAGAAGCGCTGTCAACAGTAGCCAAATTCTGGAAAGAGCCTAACTGTCCATCAACTGATGAGTGGATCAAGAAGATGCAGTTTATATACACAATGGAATACTACTCGACGGTGAAAAAGAAGGAAATCCTGCCATTTGCGGCAACGTGGATGGAACTGGAGGGTATTAGGCTGAGTGAAATAAGTCAGGTATGTTTTCACTTATATGTAGAATTTGAGAAACTTAACAGAAGACCATGGGGGAAGGGAAAGGAAAAAAATAGTTTCAAACAGAGAGAAAGGCAAACTGTGAGAGACTCTTAAATACAGAGAACAAACTGAGGGTTTATGCAGGGGTGGGGAGAGGGGAAAATGGTGACGGGCGTGAAGGAGGGCAGTGTTGGAATGAGCACTGGGTGTTGTGTGTAAATCATGAATCACGGGAATCTACTCCCGAAGCCAAGAGCACACTGTATACACTGTGTGTTAGCCAACCTGACAATAAATTATACATATATTTTTTAATTAAAAAATATTTCTGTCTTTATTTTATTTTGAGAGAGAGAGACAGAGAGTGAATGGGGCAGGGACAGAGAGAGAGGGAGACACAGAATATGAAGCAGGCTCCAGGCTCTGAGCTGTCAGCACAGAGCCCAACACGGGGCTCAAACTCATGAACCGTGAAATCATGACCTGAACTGAAGTCAGACACTTAACCAACTGAGCCACCTAGGCATCCCAATAAATTATATTTTTTAAAAAAGCATTTCTTTGAGCAATGCCCGTCTCCTGTAAATAGCACATAGGAGAGGGGCAATCCCTTATCTGAGGAAAAGCAGTCTTAGGATTTCAGCCCACGGCTCCATCTTCCAATAGAAGGAGTGGACAGGGCTCATGGAGGGGGTGAGGCAGGGGGGGCAGAGGAGAGGAAGGGCCACCGTCCTTCAGCCGGCTTCCGGGGAGGCCGCACGCTGTCTGTCTTCCGGCATTAATTTGTGTGTGCTCCTGCACATCCTCATATACAAGCCCAGGAAGTGCACGGGGTTTCGGGTGCCGTGCCCACAGTTCCGGAACTGGATTTTAGCGACGGCCACCCCTCTTCATCCGCAGCCATCTCCCTTCCAGCAAATCCCCATGTGCTCTTCATTGCAAATTACACCTTGACCTGACTTAGGTTGGATGGCATTGTTCAGATAAATCGTTTATTTGTGCGATATTAAGACACTGCCGAATACCAGGTCTTATATTTTTAATGTTTATTTATTTATTTTGAATGAGAGAGAGAGAGAGAGAGAGAGAGAGAGAGAGAGAGAGAATGCACATAAGAGTGGGAGAGGGGCAGAGAGAGAGAGGGAGAGAATCCTAAGCAGGGTCTGTGCTGTCACTGCAGAGCCCGAAATGGGGCTTGAACTCACAAACCGTGAGTTCGTTTCTCCATTCGTGTGCCCATTCATCATGACCTGAGCCGAAATCAAGAGTCAGACGCCCAACTGCCTGAGCCACCTGGCCGACTCCCCCTTTTCTTTCTCTTTTTTGCTAACATAGAGTGTAATAACGGTTTCAGGAAGAGAGTCTAGTGACTCATCACTTACATGTAACACCCAGTGCTCATCCCATCACGTGCCCTCCTTAATGCCCATCCCCCATTTAGCCCATCCCCCACCTACCTACCTTCCAGCAACCTGTTTGTTCTCTGTAGTTAAGTGTCGCTTACGGTTTGCCTCCCTTTCTGTTTTTATCTTATTTTTCTTTCCCTTCCCCTATGTTCATCTGTTTTGTTCCTTGAATTCCACATATGAGTGAAATCATGTATTTGTCTTTCTCTAACTGACTTATTTTGCTTAACATACTACACTCTAGTTCCATCCACATTGTTGCAAATGGCAAGATTTCATTTTTTTGATCCCCAAGTAATATTCCATCGCGGGCGCACTTACACATACCACGTCATTTTTATCCATTCATCAGTCTACGGACATTTGGTCTCTTCATAGTTTGGCCATTGTTGATAGTGCTGTTATCATCATTGGGGTGTATGTGCCCCTTCAAATTAGCATTTTTTGTGTCCTGTGGATAAATACCTAGCAGTGGAGTTTCTGGTTCACGAGGAAGTTCTACTTTTAATTTTTTTGAGGAGCCTCCATACTGTGTTCCAGAGTGGCTGCACCAGTTTGCGTTCCCACCAAGAGTGCAAAAGTGTTCCCTTTATCCACATCTTCACCAACATCTGCTGTTTGCTGAGCTGTTAATTTGATACCATGATGGGGGGCAGATAATCTGACCCCAGGGAGTTCCTGGGGGAACAGATGTGGGACAAACAGTTCCCCCAGGCCCCCTTGGTGCCATTTCTAGAAGTCAGGGTGGGGCAAAAAAGGGAATAAAGTCAAATTTGAGTCTTGATTTTCTTGTTTGACGTTGTTGAAAAATGAAACAGTGGACATCATGCAGGTTCAGCCTGTGGTCCTCAAGGTGAGGCCACTGGCAGGACCTGCAGACCCCCGGGAAGACATGGAGGACCAGAGAGCAAGGGAGGACCCTCGGCTGCCTCCCTCCCTTTAGGATCGGGTGGGGGGGGACAGGACCTACAGCCCCGGGCCCCGGTAGCCACCAGCATGCACCTGCCCGCAGCTGGGAGTAGGGGACAGCACCGCCTGTGCTCCTGGGTGGAGCCCGAGCCTCCTCCATTCTGCGTCAGGACCTCTTGCAGCCCCAGGGCAGAAGACAAAGGTCCCAGCCAAGCCGGCAGGAGCATGCAGGACAGGCCCTCAGTGAGTTCCGCCTTTCTGGGTGCGTATTTGACGAGCCCTGCCCAGCGACCTTCCACATTCCAGCTGGGCTCCCCCAGCACGCTCACTGCTGCCTCCCTCTGGGCAGGGCTCCCTTGGCTTTGAAGCCCCAGGATTTGGGGCCAAGTCGGTGTCCCCCTTCCCCAGACCTAGACCCTTCGTTTATACCATCATGGGCTTGATTTCTACCATAAAGGTACTCAGCTCTTTGGTCTCTCTCTTCGTGACCGTCTCTTCCCTGCTTAGGAGGTACCATAGTTTATGGGCAGGACGGAGGGCAGTGTGTCGGAAGGAATGTAGCTGTGGCCCTGACAAGCCCCCAGCAAGGGTCGCTCCCCTCTGAAGGCATCAGGTCCCGGGTCCACCAAATGCACAGACTCCGCTTTGCCATGTCCATTTCTCTGAGTCCGACTCCTCCAACCCCTTCTCCTTCAGTGAGATTCAGGATAGAGAGTGCTTCACCCACTTCCGGGCAGATGACTCCCAGTGACAAGGTTTAGGGACCCACTGACAAGGTGCAGGGACCCACTGGCCTGGCCAGGTTTTCCAGGCTGTGCTGACTTTGGTCGCTCACCTAGACCGTTCCCGGCAAGCCGGGACAGTCGGTCACCTTAGTACATGGGCGCCATAGTTTCTCCTCCCCTCCCCATGCCCAGGCTCCTGTACTTACAGAGAAGAAAAACACTGTCTCCTGGCAGATTTTCAGGCTAATCTATCACCACCAACTCCTTCAGTGGAAGATGATGAGAGGTAAAAGGTTTTGCCCGTGGCCAAATTAGTAGCAGTAGCATCTTCACCATGAAAAGAAAGCATCTGGGTGTTGTTAGACACAAGGTAAAAAACAAGCTGTGTGCACCTATAAATCCCACAACCAGACGGAGCCCTGCTGGAGACGCACGAGGCGGGGGTGTGTCTGCCCACACAGCACCAGTTAAAGGAACTGAGGGCTTTCAGCCCCTAAAGGAGGCGTGTTGGGTCAGTGGACACCGACCTTCTGTGCCTACAGAGCTGGACGCGGGAAAAGAGGTGACAATCTACCCCAGGCCCCGGATGCAAACCCAGACTATGGGGTAGAATCGATACACAGAAATGCTCAAATCCGTAGCCCATATCTGACCCCCGATGTGACTGGCCCCTGAGATGTGCTGTGAGGGTCAAATACACACGGGACTCAGACAACTGAAATGAACAAAAGAATGTGATGTATCTCCTAAGTAGTTTTTGCATGGATAATACGTCAAAGCAATAATATTTTTGGGGTGCCTGGTTGGCCCAGTCCGTTAAGCGTCTGGCTTTGGCTCAGATCATGATCTCGAGGTTCTCGAGTTCAGCCCCTGCATCAGGCTCTGCGTTGACAGTGCGGAGCCTGCTTGGGATTCTGTCTCCCTCTCTCTGCCCCTCCCCCACTTGCACGTGCGTGCACTCTCGCTCTCTTTCAAAATAAATATGTAAAAATATTTGAAAACAATAATAAAATTTGGAGACAACAGGTTAAAACACATCATTAAAAATCAGTTTCAGGGCACCTGGGGCGCTCAGTTGGCTAAGTGTCCGGCTTCGGCTCAGGTCATGATCTCACAGTTTGTGGGTTCGAGCCCCGCATCAGGCTCTGTGCTGACAGCTAGTTCAGAGCCTGGAGCCTGCTTCAGATTCTGTACCTCCCTCCCTCTTTGACCCTCCCCTGCTCGAACTATCTCTCCCTGTCTCTCAAAAATAAATAAACAAATAAACATACTTTAAAAAAAAGTCAGTTTCAACTCCTTCCTTTTTCATTTGTTAATGTAGGAAATTACCTTTGTACATGTAGCCGTATTGGTTTGCTAGGGCTGCCTCAGTAAACAAAGTGCCACAAACTGGGAGCTTTAAACAGCAGAGACATGACTGACGTATAGCTCTGGGGGCAGGGGTCTGAGATCAGGTGTCTGTGGGGCTGGTTCCATCGCAGGCTGAGAGGGAGCGTCTGTTCCAGCTCTTTCTGTGACGTGTTGGCCATCACTGTGGCTCAGCCTCTTCGTCTTCATGTGACAGTCTTCTGTGTGTGTCTTCACCCAAATCTCCTCTTTCTATAAGGACACTCGTCGTATTGATAATGGATTAGGTCTATCCGAATGACCTTATTTTAACTTAGTTACCTCTGTAAACATATCTCTAGAGAGGATCACGTTCTGAGGTGCTGGGGGTTAGGATTTCGACACGTAAGTTTGAGGAGAACACAGTTCAGCCCACAGCAACGGCCTGGATCGTATTTTCAGGGGAGAATGCTGCATTCACCCGCTAATATGCGCTGTGAGGGCAGGAACCACACCGAACCACGCTGGGACTTGTGCATTTTCAGAATCCAGCCCAGAGCCCAGCACAGAAACTCAGAAGCCATGCATAGGATTAACTGATGACATCAACCCTCTAAGCCTGAATCTCCTTAGAGGTGGGACAGGCCGTTTCTACAGTCTGGGTGTGAGACAACACAGAACCAGACTCCGGAAATGGGCAGAGGCCGCCTTATGTCGGCTGCATGCCCTTGCAAAGCTCTTTATCACAGGAGCCTCACTTTGGTTGGTGAAATGAAAACAATGCACGCTTACCAGGTGTGCAGAGCATGCCTGTGGAAGCAACTGGCATGTGGGAGTCACCAGCTTCAATCACCATGGGGGGTGAGGTCCCCATCATGAGACGTGTGTAAGCAGACACGTGCCGGAATATCTCTTCCCAGCGAGGCTTGAAATGGCGACTTCAGCACAGAGATGGAGTTGGGGCTGGACTGTACCCTGTGCACACGTACACCCGAGCTCTCCCAGGCCTTCTCTCCAGATGCCCAACCCACCTCCCCTGGGTTCCTCAAAAAGAAGAAAGGGTGTCGATGTGCTCTGAGCACATGCCCCGTCCCATCATTAGAAACCACCATTTCCCCATTCAACAGGTGAGAAGACCAAGGTCCAGGGCTGGCCCAGCACCGCCCAGCTGGCCAATGGCGGCACCAGGAGGAACATGGACGGGATCCCCAGCTGGAAGCTTTCCCCTGACGTCTCGGCATCCTGGAGACTCGGTCAACTGTGTCCTTGTCTGCATGCAAGGCTGGGCCGGGAAGAAGGGCTCACAGGTTGGACGAGGTCTGGATTAGTCTCCAGGGCTGTTGTCACAAACCCCCACAAATGTCATGGCTTCCAGCAACACAGACTTCCTCTCTTACAGTTTTGGAAGCCAGAAGTCCAGAGTCAGTTTGCATGGGCTTGGCGGCCAAGGTGCTGGCAGGACTGGTCCGTTTTGGAGGCTCGAGAGGAAAACTGGTCCTTTGACTCTTTCTGCCTCCAGCGGCCCCCGCATGCTTCCCCTCCATCTTCAAGCTCGTGGCCCCAAATCTGCTTCCTTCAATACACGGCCTTGTCTTCTGCGGCCCGAGGCCCAGCCAGATTGCCCAGGATCATCTCTCCACCTCCAGAGCCTTAACCCGAGCACATCTGCAAAGTCCCCTTTCCTGGGGTAGATGGGTGGAAAGGATTAGGATATGGATCTTTCAGAGGCCATTATTCAGCCTATGAAGGACCCCGAGGATTGGCCAGGCCAATCTCCTCCTTCAGAAATGGGGAAACTGAGGCTAGAGCATGGATGTGCTCCAAGTCACTCAAGGAATGGGTTGCAGGATTGAGTCTTGGGCTTCTTGGGGCTGGGAGGTTGTGCCCACCTCTGGGCTTTGTTTTGTTTTCTTTTTATTTATTTTTAAGAGACAGAGAGTGTGAACAGGGGAGAGGCAGAGAAAGAGGGAGACACAGAATCTAAAGTAGGCTCCAGGCTCCAAGCTATCAGCACAGAGCCCGGCGTGGGGCTTGAACCCACGAACTGTGAGATCGTGACCTGAGCCGAAGTCAGATACTTAAGCTACTGAGCCCCCCAGCACCCCATACACTCTTAAAAGTCATGAGGACTCCTGGGGCTCCTGGCTGGCTCAATAGGTAGAATGTGACTCTTGCTCCGGGTCACTAGTGCCCACATCAGGTCTAGAGATTACTTAATAAAGAAAATAAATTTAAAAATTATTGAGAACTCCAATGAGTTTATGTAGAACACAACTATAAATATTTACCTATTAGGAATTAAAACCAAGACAATTAAAATATATCTGTTCAATCATTTAAAAAATAAGCATAAACCCATTACCTATTTATGTAGCATTTTAATTTAATAAAAACAGGGGCACCTGGATGGCTCAGTTGGTTAAATATCCTACTTTGACTCAGGTCATGATCTCATGATTCGCAATTTTGAGCCCGGCATTGGGCTCTATGCTGACAGTTCAGAGCCTGGAGCCTGCTTCAGATTTCATGTCTCCCTCTCTCTCTGCCCCTTCCCCACCCTCTCTCTCTCTCTCTCTCTCTCTCTCTCAAAAATAAACAAACATTAAAAACCTTTTTAAAAACCTATATTTTCTAAAACAACAAATCAGTGGCCTTGTTTGGTACTTTTGCACATTTATTAATTTTTTTAAATTTTTTAAAATGTTTTTTATTTTTGAGAGAGAAAGACAGCACAAGCAGGGGAGGATCAGAGAGAGAGAGGGGGACACGGAATCAGAAGCAGGCTCCAGGCTCTGAGATGTCAGCACAGAGCCCAACATGGGGCTCGAACCCACGAACTGTGAGATCATGACCTGAGCTGAAGTCGGACGCTTAACCGACTGAGCCACCCAGGTATCTCGATAAAGCACATTCTCGTGTGCACCAGTGATTGTCACCTAGCAAAAAAAGAAAGAAAGAGAGAGAGAGAGAGAAGAAAAAGAAAGGGAACAATGTGTTCTCAGCTTTGTTTGCTGGCACCTCGGTCTAGAACAATCAGGGCTCCTGTCGGTGAAGAGCAGAGTCTGGGCCCCCGAGGAGGGGTTTGCTCCTACCAACAGAATCTCGGGGACGGGCCCTGGCGCCGGTCCCTGCTTGCGGGGAGAGGGCCGTGGGAACATTTTCAATCTGCCCTTGGGGGCTGTGCGCCCCAGGAGCTCACCCCCAGTCCCACTGAGGCACCCAGGCTGTGCTCACGGACCTCTGTCGAGCGCTCCGGGTGCAGGGCGCTTCCTGAGCTCCTTGGAGGCTCACAGCGGCCCTGGGAGAAAGGAGCCGCGATCACGACCCCTCCGTGGTGTGTGGGGCGGGCTCTCCCTTCTGTCGCTGGCTGTGCTGACACAGGGACACCGGTCTCGGCACCAGGCGCCCCATTCCCTGGGCGGCTCTGTCTCCCCAAGCCCCACTTGGGCAATCTTGTTTCTGTGAAATGCAGTCATGGGACCTGAGCTTCCCATCGTTTCGTTTCTATCCTTTTTTCTTCAAGTTTTTATTTACTTTTGGGGAGGGGAACGGCAGAGAGAGGGAGGGAGAGAATCCCAGGCAGGCTCTGCTGTCAGCGCAGAGCCCGACATGGGGCTCGAGCTCACGACCCTGGGATCATGACCTGAGCTAAAATCAAGAGTTGGGTGTTCCAGGCGCCTGGGTGGCTCAGTTGGTTAAGCATCTGACTTCAGCTCAGATCATGATCTCTTGGTTTTTGAGTTCGAGCCCCACATTGGGCTCTTTGCTGACAGCTCAGAGCCTGGAGCCTGCTTTGGATTCTGTGTCTCCCTCTCTCTCTCTCTGCCCCTCCCCTGCTTGCACTCTGTCTCTCAAAAATAAATAAATGTTAAAAATTTTTAAAATAAAAAGAGTTAGATGCTCAACCGACTGAGCCCCCCAGGCAACCCGCCCCCCATCATTTCCTTCTTGGAGCATCAGTGCCAGAGGATGGATTACCCAAAGCTTTCAGGTTAGGAGACCCTCTCGGTACCCAAAAAAGGGGTGGAGTGAGGGGAGGGGAAGAAACACTTGGGAAGGGTCTGCTCTGAGCCGAAGTGTCCAGCCGCCATCTGTTATGTTTGAGGATTTCAGTACTGACAGGTAATAATCATCACAACAGCCCTTTCTGGGGAATTTCATTACCCCCATTTTATAGATGAGGAAACGGAGGCTCCCAGAAACCAAGACATGATCACGTGGTGTGTGACAGTGTCTTCCTCCATCACACAGGAGTGGGTCACAGAGCCAGATCAGAGTCCCGCCGGCCTGCCCAGGGAAGGACAGTGCGGGTTGGTCTCCCATCGGCCTCCTCGGGGGTCATCAATGGCTTTGAAGGGTCCTCGCTGACGTGGGTTCCCAGAAGGCCCCCCTGCACCTTTCACACCCACGTGTCTCCCAAGTCCCTTTTCTGCCTTGCAAACAGTTGGCACTTAACCCAGCTGGGCGAGACTGAATTCCTGAAGAGGCCAGGAGGAAAGCTGGTGGCTTTGACTTCAAAGTGCAGTGGGGCATGAATGGCGTGTCGCTGTGAGAAAGGCCATTTCGATCTCTTCGTGGAGTCATCACAGAACGGAGGGGGGCCCGCAGCCCTGGGAGGCTCCCCGGGCACCCGGAGAGCTGGAAGCCGGTGTGGCCGCATGAAGGGCCCCGTGGCGGGCAGGGAGTGAACACCCCAACCGGGGGGGACAGCCGCCTCCGGTCAGACCCGCCAGGGCTCAAGACAGGAGCCTTGGTGTTTAGATTCTTTTTCTTAACACCGAACCGGAACACGGTTTCGGTGGAGCCTGGAATTTCCTAGCCCTCGTGTCCCTGCTTCTCTTTTCAGTCTGGTTTTCAAAGGGGAAATGGGAAGTCGTGAAACATCCAGGCAGGTAGATCGAGGGAGTGCTTGCAAGGGTCAGATTTGGTTTGGGTTTGCAGAGGGGTATTTTTTCCTCTTTTTCTTCCTCCTCCTTCTCTGCCTCCTCCTCCTCATCTCCTCTTCCTCCCCCTCCCCTCCCCCTCCCCTCCTCCTCCTTCTTTTTCTCTCTTCCTGTCCCCCTCCTCCCCTCCTCCTCCTCCTCCTCTTCCTCTTCCTCCTCCCCCTCCTCTTCCTCCTCCTCCTTCTCTCCTCCTGTTCCTCCTCCTTCTTCTTCCCCTTCTTACTTCTAACATCTTCAGTTTTTCTCCATTTCTTCTTAAGACCTCAACTCAGCAGACTGGCTTTTTAGCTAACGGAGGCTGCAGACACCTCTTGGCCTAATGCCCTCATTTTACCGACTGCCTCTCCGGGAGGCCAGAAGGTCACTCAGCGATTTAGGGGACAGCTGGAATCAAAGCCTTTGGCTCTGGACCCTCAGTGGGGGCTCTGTCCTCTACAGATTTCAGTGATACGCTCTTTCCCTGTTCATCTGGTTCTCAGGCTGGACTCTGGTTCCAGCGGAAGTCATGGCCTGAGATGTAACGGTGGTCGGGCCCCTCAGTCCTCGCTCCTGGGAGGACCACCTCTGTCCGGCTCTGTAACAACCCGTGTGGTTCCAGTGGGGCTGACCCAGGAGAGTGCGAGTGACCAACCACAGGGACCGGCTGTGACGGGCTCAGGGCTGGGCCGGAGTCTACCCTGACACGCTGCTGGAGCTTCAAGACAAGACCGCCATTGTCCCTAGCTTCGGATCGGCCAGCACAACACAGACCTGGGGCCACCATGCCGTCTTCCTGCCACATGAAGAATGAAAACACAGTTGAGAGATGGGGAAACAGTCCCGGTCATGTCACTGGTGCTTCTGGACCCATCCATTCCGGAAGAGACCTCCCGCACGGACTTCCAGAAACACAAGCTGAGGCATCTCCTTTGTGAGTAAAGGTGTTTGCGTTGGGTGTTGACCAACTGAGAGTGTCCAGTCACAGACGGTGTGTAGACAAACCCCAGTCTGAAGGCTGGCATGTAGAGGGAGTGGCCCGGGGTCCCTTTAGAGCATCGGGGGCCTCCTCCTCGAACCTCGATAGCAGGTCCTGTGTGAAAATAAGTGCAAATTTCAGTTCAAATTTTGCCCATGTGTACATATTTGGGCCCCAGAAAAACTTCTCAACAGAGCCAGAGAGCCAGTTCTCCCATGTGTGCCCCAACGGGGGGCTGATTTGCAATGTCAAGTTCAGGGACAGCATGACAGGGGCTGAAGGACACGGGTCTCTAGATTCTTGAAGACTATTCAGGCGAGGGGAAGGGGGCCGGTGCAGTATCACGCCCCAGGCAAACTGGAACTTTGAACATCATTCATTCCACCCATGGAAAATCATTTCTAACATAATATTACGCTGACTAATGAAGTCTCTGTTTTCATTAGAGATTCGCGTTTTATTTCTGGAATCATGTTAGATGTGAAAGTTACCAAGGCAGTCCCAGGAGTTCTAATACACCCTTCCTCCGGTTTCCCCGGTGACTCACCCACCCAGGTACGTTTGTCAGAATGGAGAAGCTGATATTGGTACCGTACTAACTAAACTCCAGACTTTATCCAAATGTCCCTGGTTTTCCCACCAATGTCCCTGTTCTCTCCCGGGAACCCACCACAGGACACCACGTTACACTGAGTGCTCATGTCTCGGGATGCTCTAGTCCATGACGATTTCCCAGAGCTCTCTTGCTTCTTACGACCTTGACAGTCTTGAGGAGGATTCCCTCAGGTGTTTTGTAGAATGCACCTCAATTTGGGTTTGTCTGATGATTTTCTCGTGGACAATCAGGGTGCTTTGGTTTGAGAAGGATTTCCACCGACATGGGGAGCCCGTCTCCTGTTCTCATTACACCACGTCAATTCTTCCTGCTGGCCTCACAACCCATCTCTGATGACATTGACCTTCATGCCCTGGTTAAGGTCTCCTTTGCCAATCTTCTCCACTGCAAGTCTGCTTTTCTTTCCCTCTTCCATACTCTATACTTGGAAAGCAAGGCAATTAAGTGCAGCCTACACCCAAGGGGGAAGGGGTTAAGCCCCATCTCCTGGAGGGAAGAGCTTAATCCCTCCCTCCCTGAGTGTGGACTGGATTTATTGCCTTCCTATCATCAGTGAATTCTTCTGTAAGGAAGATTTATCTCCTCTTTCCCTATTTATTCAATCATTTCTTTATATCAGTATGGATGCACGGATATTTATTTTATACTTTGGGCTTTAATCCAGCAGTGTATTCCTAATTTCGTTGCTCAAATTGTTCCAGGTTGGCCCTTGGGAGATCTTTTGGATTGATTCCAAAAGGTGACATTTTGGTGAGTTACTTCAAATGCTAATGGTGGGTTATTTCCAATACCCGCTCTGCTGTAGGTATTCCTGCGTGAGACGTACTTCTGCTATTAACAGGTGTCCTCTAGAACGTAGATAAGACTAATTAACCTAATAAGATGCCAATCGAACTGTATATGCTTTTTTTATTTTTTTTCTTTAAGAGTTTATTGTCAAGTTGGTTTCCCCATAACACCCAGTGCTCATCCCCACAAGTGCCCTCCTTCCCCTCTCCCACTCCCCCATCAGCCCTCAGTTTGTTCTCACTCTCATGATTTGCCTCCCTCCCTCTCCCCAACTATTTTCCCCCCCCTCCCCCTCCCCCATGGTCCTCTGTTAAGTTTCTCCTGTTCCACTTATGAGTGATAACATATGGTATCTGTCCTTCTCTGCCTGACTTATTTCACTTAGCATGACTCCCTAGGGTCCCATCCTTGTTACTACAAATGGCCATACTTCATTCTTTCTTATTGCCATGTAGTACTCCATTGTATAGATAAACCACATCTTCTTGATCCACTCATCAGTTGATGGACATTTAGGCTATTTCCATGAGTTGGCTATTGTAGAAAGTGCCGCTATGAACATTGGGGTCCATGTGCCCCTACGCATCAGCACTTCTGTATCCCCTGGGTAAATCCCTAGCAGTGCTATTGCTGGGTCATAGGGGAGTTCTACTGATAGTTTTTTGAGGAGCCTCCACACTGTTTTCCAGAGTGGCTGCATGAGTTTTCATTCCCAACAGTGCAGGAGGGTGCCCGTCTCTCCACACCCTCGCCAGCACCTAGAACCGTATATATTTTTTATCCCTTTTATTCATTTAACTTTTCCATTAATCTCCACGTAACATTCTGCCATGTGGAAAGAACATAGCTTACCTAAGTCTTGTGATTTGCAAATATACACAAGCCCGAAATGAACATTTGTGTGCGTTCTTACATTTATATTTCTTTTCCCATGAAAGCGACTCAAGCTCGGTTCCGGTGGCTGAATCATCACTTCTAAAACGGGGTTTTTGGCCTGCTACCAACTGTACACGTAATTTACTAAAACTACTGTTACAAAGCAGATTAGAAAATGATGGAGTAGAGAGTGATAGAAAGCACACTGGCTGATACACAAAACTTAACCAACCTACGCTTTTCTATCAGGCTGGCGACGCTACAGTTTTTTTAAATACATTACTTGCAGTAAAGCAGGAGGGCGACCAGATGACCTTTTCCATCTTCCAGGGCCTTTTCTAACTCTGATCTGTTATATTTCTAATGTGACATGTAAATATTAATATGTATATATAAACAAGTTAATAGACAATCTTTTTCGTTCTGCTCTGGGGAGCATACCGTCCCTGGGTACACCACCCCCACCGGCCAGGCATCACATTTAGTGCTTAGTGCTTAGTCTCTGCACACTGACTCCTGCCCAGAGCCGGAGGAAAATCCTGGTGCGATCCTCATCCTGCAGATGAGGGTCCCACGGATTTGCCCTCCGTTGCAACTCCAGCACCCCTCCCACCATGGCATAGTCTCCCCATTTCTGGAAACTTCTTGAGACTAGCGTCTGTGCCTTCCTCCTGTCTTTTCCCCAGTGCCCACCAGAGACCCTGGCACTATTGAAGCAATAAAAAAGAAAGCAGAGATCGGGACGTAAACACCCAAAAAAGTTTATTTAAAGATAAAAAACACCAAGGTTACAAAAAAAAAAAAAAACCTGAAAGGATGCTTGGGTGGTTCAGTTGGTTCAGTATCCGAATTTGGCTCAGGTCATGATCTCATGGTTTATGGGTTTGAGCCCCGTGTCGGGCTCTGTGCTGACAGCTCAGAGCCTGGAGCCTGCTTCGAATTCTGTGTCTCCCTCTCTCTCTGCTCCTCCCCAACTTGTGCTCTGTCTCTCAAAAAATAAATGCTAAACAAAATTTTAAAAGCTGTATAAAGAGTGCAATGCAGAAAATGAAGGCAGCCACAGTCCGAGGGTGGAGGCAAGTTCTGCTCTTTCAATCACTTCTTTATATCGGTGTGGACTCATGGGTACTTTGGGGTTTAATCCAATAGTGTAGTCCTAGTTTCATTGCTCAACTTGTCCCAGATTTGGCTGCTGGGAGTTCTTTTGGAACTCAACTCTGGGCCCCAATTCTGACTGGGACCTGACGCCCTCTGGCCCTTCCTTTGTAAAGTTACTCTGGTCCCCCTCTAAGCGAGGCCTTAGGGGAGCTGTAGAAATTAGAGAACGGGCAGAAAGGGCCTGGTTCAGTGCCCTACACTGCAGATTCCTGAGAAACTGCAGCCACCATGGTGTCACTCATTAGGAGGGTGACCTGGGACCATCCTTTTCGCTCCTCTGGATTCCCATAAAATGGGGACAATATGGCCGCCTAGGGGGGTTAAAGGAGGAAATGCAGACGGCCCCCTCAGCATGGTTCTGGATCCCGGCAAGGGCTCCAGCGGTGGCCCTGGGATTCGCCTGAAAAGGCGGTAACGTCATGTGATTGTTAATCTCTTTAAAGAGAAAACCCCACGAGATATGCCCAGATGGCCACCAAGGACTCAAACCAAGTTGGATCTCTGCTGCCAAACACAACAGCTGAAAGTTCCAATCCAGTAGCATGTGGTCAAACTCCGGCAAGGGTGGACACGGCCGCAGACCCTAAGCTGTGGCAGTGCCCAGCCCTGGGAACCGGACACGGCGCCCCCTCCTCTGAGATCCGGGGAAGCGATGCCGGTCCCTTCTTCCCACCTTCCATTGCTTCCTCTGCTCTCTGCCTGGGTCTACGGCACAGTGCTGGGAGCACAGACAGAGGGGTTTCAGACAGACCTGGCGAGGGAGGTGGGTATTCTAGGATCTGCCAATGCTGTGTGGCCTTGAATAAGTTATTAACCTCTCTGTGCTTCTGTTTTCTTGTGTGTCAACTGAGAACAATGCTCCCAGTCTGATGCTTGATATGGGCATCAAGTGAGCAGACGTGTAGAAATCCCTTAGCCCGGGGTCCGGCACAGAGGCAGCAGCTGATGCCTCTGCAGGAGGGCCGGTGGTCTGCAAAGTCTTGCAAAGTTTTCGAATGAGCACGGGCGTGCATGAACAGTGCAAGTACAAACGAGTGAATCATGCTGAAGTCCCTTTCCCTTCCTGCCCTGGGTCCCTTCATCCTCTGAACGATGCTCACCTTTCCCTCAGGGCTGCCTGCCCTCTGGTGGGACCTCCCTGCTCGGTCTGCACCCAGCTCAGCCCGTTCTGAGCTCCCCTGTCCTCCCGGGTCCCACTGGCCAGGGCAGGGCGTGGTCGGTGGCGGTCGTGGGCTGGCTGGCGGCCTGAAGCAAAGCAGGGGGTTGGCTCTCCCTTCGTCACCCAGACCCTGGCTGGCCCCACGCCCCCTGGGCTGGACCAGGCCCCCGGCCCCGGTGCACGTCTCAAAGAGTTGGAGTGGAAGGCTAGAGGTGGGCTCAGCGATGCCCGGATAATCCCGGGCGTCACTGAGAAGTCTTATAAACAGTGTCACGTCAGCTCGAGATTTAGCATCAGACCCAGATCTGATCGTGAGGGAGCGGGGCCATGGCAGGGAGGCGCTTCCTGCCAGACGAATGTCCAGAGGTGTCTCAGGAAGGGCCGTGATGACAGGCAGAAGGCTTAGCGGGGTAGGAAGTGGCTGCTTATGCACTGCAGGCCCCTCGAAGTGCTGCTGAGGGGCGCCTGCCGGGAGGGGCGAGGGCGGTGGGAGATCTGTGTCCTTCCATCCGCGGCCGGCGCAGGCTGGGGTGATGGCCACCGCCCCGCCGAGGGGCAGTGGGGCCATTGTCCTCGCGGGCGCCCTCAGCATCCCCCAGAGAGGACCCCCCGCCAGCTTTCAGTCTTCCCCCTCCTGCCTGCATCTCCCCGGATCCTCCCGGAGCTCTGGGTGACCTCAGGAACCTTCAAGAAGGGTTCCATGGCCCCTACTTGAGTCTCTCTGGGAACACTTGGCCTGCAGAGGTGGCTGCAAGGCGGTGAGACCTGTTTCCTTCAGGAGACACGCCAGAGGAGGAGGAGGAGGACGGGGGAGGTCCCGACGACTTCCCGGCTGGGGGCCCCTCCCGGCCCGGGTTGCCCGGCACCATCATTCGGAGCGGACTCAGCCGTGAGCACTTCATGGCGCGGGTGCTCGCAGACCCCCTGGGCTCTCGCTGCTCACCAGGAGGCTCCGAGCCCCTGCACCTCGCCAGACCCCAGCTTCCCAATCTCTACAATGAGGATCTTTTTATGGAATTAATCGCCCAGCACCTGAAACCCGTTTTTCCCTGGAGGGCACCACACGGCACAAAATCCCAAGCCCGGCAGCCATCAAACAACGACTGGGCTGAACTGTCCCGGCAGGAGACACCTGCTGTCCTGCTGTCTCCTCTGTAAGAACAAAGTGACATGTTTCCCATCATTTTCAATGCAAATGCTTTTTCATGCATTTCAATTACTTTAAAGAAACGCCACCCCCACACGCTAGCACACGCTCCATCCACCACACCTGTGGACAAGGAAGATGGCAGGTTTTGGGGGGATTTGACCTCATGACACTGAGGACGTTGTAGACGTTTCATGTTGCATAAGTTTATTTCCCACGTTGGTAGGACGCCCCATCTGTGTGGGGATCCAGGGCCCAGGGCGCCCAGGCACCCACCCTGCCATCAGGGGCCAGGGCCTTAGAGCGGGACGGAGCTCTGCAAGGTGGAAGGAGCATCCTGCGCTAAACCTGCCTTGACCATGAAAATGGCATTTCACGCTGTGAGACGTGCAGCTTCCTACTAATAGGAAGAACACAGTCACACCCCACTGTCCATGGAGGATACGTTCCAAGACGCCCAGAAGGTGCCTGAAACCGTGAACGGGACCGAACCTCACATATACTACGTGTTTTCCTCTACATACATCCCTATGATGGAGTCGAGTTTATAAATGAGTCACCGTAAGATTGACAGCAACAAGTAATAAGAACACAGACCAATGACAGCAGTACGCTGTAGCACAGGCTCACCGAATACGGCGCGCCTCCCAAAGCACCTTCCTGCACTGCCCTCGCCCTTCTTGGGACCACGGGAGACAGTCCCGTGGCCACGTGACGAGGTGAGAGGGGCGGAGTGACGTGGGCCCTGTGACGCGGCGTGAGGCCACGAGTGACCCTCTGACCGCACCCCGGAAGGGGGATCCATCACCTGCTTTAGGGCCGCGGTTGACCATGAGAACCTGAGACCACAGAAAGCAAAACCCCGGGTGAGGGGGGCCCCCGGGGCGATGGTGACAGTTCTGGCACATCGGACACACGGCTGCGGGTTTTCTGTGCACCTGGCACTGTGCCCACTGCCCTGGAGAAGTCACCCGTTCGATCCTCACCGTTGCCTGTGAGCGACGCACTCCTGTCACCGCCATCTTACAGATGAGGAGACCAGCCCAAGGCTGGGCTGATGCCTACAGTGTCCCTGAGTTATCACTGTCCTGTTTGGGGAAGCGGGGGTCTTCTTAACCTGCTGTCATCGAATCAACCCAACAGCTCCCTGGGGAATGTTGTGTACGTCTCCCATTTTGTAGCCAAGGGCCCACAGGAGAGGGGGACAGGGGCCAAGGCCATGGAGCTGCCGGGGGCTGGGACTTCAGGGGGACCTGCTGCATGGGTCCCTGGCTCGCCGCGCGAGAGCTGCCTCTGAACGTGGAAACTCTTACACCACCTGACACGGACAGCCAACCGCGCTTTGGCACATCTAACCTTTTTATTTTTTTTTTCCTGTAACAGAAAGGAAATTAATCCAGCTAGAAGGCGGGTCCTGCTGCCCCTTCTTGTCCCCACAGTGAGGCCGGGGCTCCCGCTGAACCTGTGAGACTCCATCTCAACCCAGGGCTCCACAGGACCCCAAGTCCATGCCTGCCCCAGTCACCGCGTGTCCCCTCTCTCCTCCAGCCTCACAACGGGGCCTCCGGGTCCTGCGCATAAATCACCACCCCCAGGACCCATCTGCCTGTCAGGTGAGCTGGCCTGGCCTTCCGCTGTCTCCCTGTTGCACATCCTGCGTGGTCCTTGGGTGAAGCGAGGGGGCCCCCGATCAGGGTCAGGCCCTGCCCCCAGCTCACTTGCCATTCCCGTGGCCAGTCATTGGACCTCTTGAGGTTCCGTTTCCTTATGAACTAAAGGGGGGAGGGACGCTCATAGCAGCAGCCCCATAAGGTGGTGAAGATTACATGAGGATCGAGGGCAGTGCTTAGTACACAGTAGGTGCTCAATGGACGTTAGCTGCTCTTCTAATAGTAACAGAGAGTAGGTGAAGCCAATGTCCTGTGGCTGACTCCTCGGTTTGCACGAGAATCTCCAGCTCCTTGAAGCGGGAGATGTTCTTGTTTCTCTGAGTCCTCGGTGACACACGGCTGCAGACAAAACACAGACTCAGGGTCGAGCCAGGGTCCAAATCTATAATCGTACTGTGGACGTCTGGGCGAGTCACTTCACCGCGCTCAGCTTTCTTCAACTGGAAAACCAGGATGTTTATACCCACTGCGTGGGTTGCGATGAGGAAGAAAAAGGATCAGGTCATTCTTTCATGCATCTGAACACTCTTAGTGCTCCCGACCCGTGCCCCACGCCGCACTGGGGGCTGGCAGTGTGACAGTGACCCCAACAGGCCTCGTGGCCTGCGCATCATGCCGTCTCTGTGCCCAGAGAGGTTCTCGGAGCCCCTCCGGCGGCATTTCCAGCGTCGTTTGCAGGAGCCGTCAGGACCTGAGGCCAGAACGCACTGGGCTCCTGGCCGACAGGGGCTCCCTTCTGTGGCCGACAGGGAGCTGACAGCTGTGCCACAGTCCCCTCCGCCTGATGGTCTGGGTGTCCCTGGACGTTACGTGCACCGCTTGGAGTCTGGGGTCCCCAAAGGGGAGTCGGGTGGAAAGCTATTTCTCCCGACCACCGGGGTCTGGGCAGCGCCCAAAGCGAACTTTGCTCAGTCACTTTCTCTCCATCTTGGAAGGAGGGGGCGCTCCTGTGGGGATCTGTTCCCGGGTTTGGATTCACTGACCCCTCACTGGTGAAAACGCTGCCCGGAAGCCACGGGGACTCAGGCAGCTGGTGCCCTTCCGTAAGCCACCAGAGTCCTCCAGCGTCCCTGGGGCTCATGCCGCCACCTGAGGACGCTTCTCTCCCTTGCTTTGTCACCTGGGCCTGTGTAACCGGGCAATCTCTCCTGAGCATGGTTCCGGGCCCTGACTCCTCTCTCCTGGGGGCTCAGAAGGCTGGTGGGATCTCAGGGCCGGAAGAGGTGGAAATTCTCGGCCGGGGCCCCGGGGACCATGCCTCTCCTCACACGGGGACACGCACACACGCATGCACACGGGCGGAGACTCACGGGCCATCGATCTTCCGTCACTTCCAACAGAACATCTCCATGCAGGCGGGGATTTTTGTCTGTAGTGTGCCCTGTGATATGCCCTGTGCCCGCACTGGAATCTGGCGCCTAGTAGGTGCTTCATAAATACTGTTGTAGGAACAAGGGATTGGCCGGCAAGCTTTTGTAAGGCCGGGCCCGAGGGGAGGGAAGCCCGTTACTCATCTCTGCAGAGCACTTGCCAAGTGTCAGGCAAATGCTTGATGCTGTGTGTACTCTCCTTTCTTTCCACAGCCACGCTGTCCCCTGGCACCTCTGTGCCCATTCTACCAGGGAAGAAACAGGCCCAGAGAGGGCAGCGTACTCAACGGATGACACGCAGCGCAAGTGAAATCACTGCGGGGTTTGCACAGGGGCTGTTGAAACTCAAAGCCACGCTGCTTCTCCTGGGCTGAGAGCCCGTCTTCCTGGATCAGTGAATAGAATCAGGTCCAAAGCCCGGCCCAGACACCCCACGGAGTCCCTATCACCCTGGAAGCCCGTGAGAGGGACCGCACTGGAGTCATGGGGACAGCACGGGACAGGCCACACCGCGGTGAGGCCTAAACCCCGCAGGGCGCCTGAGTGGCTCCACTGGTTAAGTGTCTGACTCTTGATCTCGGTTCAGTTCGTGATCTCACGATTCTTGGGTTCGAGCCCCATATTGGGCTCTGCGCTGACAGCCGGTGGAGCCTGGGTCAGATTCTCTCTCTCCCTCTCTCTGCCCCTCCCCTGCTCATGCTTTCTCTCTCTCCCTCAGCATGAACAAATAAACTTGGGGAAAAAAAGAAGTGAACACCGCATCTCTGAGCCGTGATGGCCTAACTTATTTCTGGTCCACACGACAGTCTGGTTGCTGAGTTGGGAGCCCTTCCTGGAGGCTGGTCTCAGGAGAGGCCTCAGCACGTGGCTCCCAAGAAGGGACAAGGAGGGCCGTGGAAGGTATTTCTCAGGGATGGGCCTGGGGAGCCACGGTCTGTTCGTTCATTCCAGCCGCTGACCAACCTCACTGAGCGGAGGCTGCAAACAGAGGCCTCCAGTGCTTGGAGGAAAAGAGCCCTGAGTGCCGAGCCCTGGTGCCCTCACTCCTGGCCTCGGGGCCCCGTCCCTCCCGGGGGCTCAAGGCCTCTCCCAGCAGACCCTGCTCAGCTCTCAGAGCTCGGGGGACAGGCCAAGCCCCAGAATCCTGGGCATATACATGGGCCTTCTCCTTCTGAGCCTCAAAGCTGAAGCCTGGGGCTCTGCTGGGCCTGGGGTGACACTCAGGACACTTTCCCCTGAAGCTGGATGAACCCAGGCACCTTCCTTCCACCCTGGGGGGTGGGGGAAGGTTCCAGGGAGCCCCTCCCTTCCTGCAGCTCCGAGCCCCTGTCCCAGTCCTGGCCCTGCACAGCCAGATACCCCATCACGGCATCCCTGGGCTCTGTGGTTGGCTCCTCCACCCAAAGGCCTCCCCCCGCCCCCCTTGCCCCCAGTTTAGCTCGGAGCAGCCCCAGGAGTCCCCACGAGCCCGCACCATCTCTATTCCAGCTCTAGAAGCAGGGCATCCAGCCCAAGCTGCCGGAGACAGAGATGCGTCCGTCATTCAGCAGCGCCCTGGGCTTCCGCGCCCCCCACCCCCCACCAGGCCCAGCCTCCAGGACGGACTCCAGAGCCAAGGTGGGCGGGAAAGGATCCAGGCTGGACTCCAAGGCCAGAGAACCCGGTCACACGCCTCCTGGAGGGAGGGATGTGAAGGCTGTGGACCCCCAGGGACATGGGGGGTGTGAAGACGCTGGGAGCCCCCTTGGTCCCTTCCCCACCAGCCACCTCGCAGAGCTGGGACGCCACCTACCCATCTGAGGCTGGGGGACCTCCCTGTGACAATCCGAAGACAGCATGACCCCTGAGAGGGACAGCTTCCTGCAGCCAGGCCTCAAGACAGGAGAGCGCCTGGGGCGCCTGGGGGCTCAGTCTGTTAAGGGTCCAACTTCGGCTCAGGTCATGATCTCCCAATTCATGAGTTCAAGCCCCACGTCGGGCTCTGTGCTGACAGCTCGGAGCCTGGAGCCTGCTTCGGATTCTGTGTCTCCTTCTCTCCGCCCCTCCCCAACTTGTGCTCTGTCTCTCTCTCTCAACAATGAATAAATGTTAAAAAATTAAAAAAAAAAAAAAAAAGAAAGGAGAGCGCCTAGACCATGGACAGGAGTCTCCGCCACACTTCAGGGCACCTCTCCTCACGGATTCCCCAGATGCCACCGGTAAACTTGGTCCTGGACCAGGACCCTGGAGGGCAACACCCTCTAAAAGAGCATTTCTAAAGTGAGTCCCCAAAGCGATTCCCTAGTTAGGTGATTTTGGGAGCCACGGCCTACTGTAGGCAGCCGCCCTCTGCCTGGCCCACTTTGGAGAGTCACAATGTATCTTAGTTTGTAAAGGCTCTGAGAAGTCCTGCAACAACAACAACAACACACACACACACACACACACACACATCTGTTTTATTTTATTTAGCTTTGCACCTTCCAAACTTTGACCCCAGACCCCTTTTTGTAATCTTCACCTCGTAATGGTTCTACAGAAAACTCTTTGGAAATCTGTCCTGGACCATCTGGAGTCAGCGTCAGAGGTGAATCACACCCGGCCCCTGTTCTGGGCTGCTCCCCTCTGGGTGGTGGGGGAGCAGAGGATAGGCAAATACAACCAGTGCCTTCAGTGCTTGGCCAACTCACATCACTCGACGACAACAAAAACATATCAGGCGCCTGAGTCGCTTAGTTGGTTGAGTATCCAACTTGGTTTCCACTTAGGTCGTGATCTCGCAGTTCGTGGGTTCGAGCCCCACATCGGGCTCTGTGCTGACACTGCAGAGCCTGCTTGGGATTCTCTCTCTCCCTCTCTCTCTGCCCCTCCCCTGCCTGTGCTCTCTCTCTCTCTCTCTCTCTCTCTCTCAAAATAAATAAATAAATTTTAAAAAATTTAAGAAACCGATCCCTGCCTGCTTCATTTTTACCGTAGCGTCTTTGCCCGACATGCCGTCCACAGACAAGTTTAGTCCCTGTCTCCTCTCCCTCTCACGCAAACGAAGCCTCGGCCGGGAAGAGGCTTGGTCTGTGGTATTCACTGCTCATCTCCACCCCCCGCCCCGTGTGGGCACATCCTGGGTGCTTACCAACGTTTGGCAAAATGACTTTGTTAATTGCGCAAAGGGGGAAACAAAGCCCGAGGAGAGAAGGTGACTCGCCACCATCGTGTGGCAGCTCGGGCTGCGGCGGAGACTTGAGGCCGAGAGTCGGCCCCACTGGCACGAGGCTGTGCTGAGCCAGGGAAAGAAGGACCCCAGGCCGTTGGTTTCCTTCCAGGCCATCGCCCGAGCCCAGCTCCCTGGGGCTGCACCACCCCGGTTTCCGTTTGGCCTCCCCTCCCGGGGATCGGCTCACCTAGGACCCACCGGCAATGCTGTGGGGGCCCCAGGAATGGAACACTGGGGATTCAGCTAGTGCTGAATTCTCCAAGAGGAAGGACAGTCTGAGGAGCCAACAAACTCAACCCGAGGGCTTCCGGCCCCCCTCCCTCCCTCAGACCAGAGCCGAGGGACGCTGCGGACAGAACGCCTCCCTCCAGCGTGGTAAGGGAGTTGGAAGCAAAGTACTCCTGGGCTAGTTTTTGTCTCAGTTTTAGGATTCGGCTCATCTCTGATTTGTAGAAAACTCAAAATAACAGTGGCTTAAATACACCAGCATTTATTCTCTTCTAGAAAAGAAGTCCAGAGGCAGGTGGTCCAGAACTGGTAGAGCAGGTCCACCGAGATCCCAGGGACCCAGCCTCCTTCTTTCTATTCAACTCACCTCTGTACGTGGCGCCCATATTTGCCTCATGGTCCAAGATGGCTGTTGGGGCTCCAGCCTTCAGATCTGTCTTCCAGGCAGCAGGGCAAAGGAATGGAGGTAAGACAAAGGAGACAGCTCCTAGCACAGTCAGCTCCCTTTAAAGGAGCTTCCCACAGTCCCACTCACAACTTTCTCGTACATCTTATTGGCCAGAGTTTAGACTTGCAGCCACTCAAGCTGCAAAAAGTATAGTCCCTGCCGGGCTGAATGCCAGAGGTCAGTAACTAAAGAACGTGGGGATGGACACTGGATAGTATAATCCCTGGCACTGGCTGTTGGCTGCAAGAAACAGAATACCTAACACCTAGTCTTTACTGGAAGGACATGTCTCATGTTTGGGTTGTTGACTCAACAATGACATCAAGACTGAGATTCTTTCCATCCTCTGTTCTGACATCCATCCTCAAGACACTGAGTATGAATTATTATTATGAAATTAGTTTATATGTAGCACTCGTGCTGTATAAAAATAAAAGATCCAGCCCTTAGGCTATGTAGAAGTAAGCTCGAGGTACCACCTCACAAACACAAGATGACTGCCACGGCTCCAGACATCACATCCTGCCCCTATATCCTATGACGTAAGAAAGGAAGGAAGAAGGCAAAAGAGCTTTCTCCTCATGCCAGTCTCATCTGTTATCAAAAAAGAAAGTCTGTCTTGCAAGCACCCCACCCCCATCTGTCTTCCCCATAGGACTCCTTGACCAGGAAGAGGCCACACGCCTTAGCTAGACCCATCACTGACACAGCGGGGTGTGACCGGTTTAGACCAGCTATGTTCCACCCTGAAGGCTGGACGCCTTATGACCCAAACAAAACCAGGCTTCGGATAGTGAGGCAGAAGGGGGCAGGGCCGTTGGGCAGTAAGCAACCCTGTCCACTGTGCTGGAGTGGACTGGAGACGAGAGGGTGTGGGGGCTGACTCCAGGGCGCGGGTCTGGAGGCTTGTCAACAAGACGGCCGTGTCCCCGGCTCAGGGCTGAGCCCGCCTGTGTGCGCAGCCCCTGCTGACCTTGACCGCACCCCACTCTCTCCCTTCCCGCCACCCAGAACGCATTTGTGCTCAGAGCCCAGTTCCCCGAAGGGCACGGGGCTCCAGGCGGGGGTGTCAGAAGTCCTCCCCTTGGCCCGAGCATCCCAGTTGACCTTGTTGTGTCATTAAACCCCGCGCCACATGCCACAGACCAACTTCTCATCTAACGGCCGGGCCCCTCGCAGGGGACCCGGGATGCCATGAATACAAAACGTTCTGTGCCTGGTTTTCTTTCTTAAAATCAAATAACTCGACTCACGGCTCCCTCCCCGTGTCTCGCACGGTTCACTTGGATTAATAACATTTGAGATTCTGCCTATTAGGTACAGAAAGCAGCGAGCGAGGGCCTTCTAGCCAATTCCAATTCCAGAGACTGCGTGATGGAAACTATTTCTCTCCGTCCCTGTTGCCAGCAACAAGCCTTTCTATATAACGGCTTAATTAGGATTCAAGACTGTGTCCAGGGGCCCAGAGCCTCGGAGGAGCCAGGCCGGCGTGTTTACAGACTTCTGTGTTCAGTTCATTTCTGGTTTTGTATTTTGCAAGAGAAAGGGAGAGGAAGTCGTGGGGGCGGGGTGGGGGGGAGAGAGCGGAGGAGACAGAGGGAGAGCGGGTGGGTTTTTAATAACAGAAGGACGCCGCGTACATGGTGGAGACGTGGGGACGTCGGCTGCCAGATGCGAGGCTGGGAACAATGGAGATGCTGAGATAGGCAGGGACGGAGGTCCAGGAGCTGGTCCAGGCATCCCAGAGACCAGAGCAGGGCATGGACTTCCTCTTCAGCCACGGCACCGTGCTGACAAAAGGTCACGGATCTCCTGTCCATCGGGGCTGGCAGGGCCTGGCATGGGGAGGTAGTCTGGTGTTTCAAAATGGCAGAACCCGTCTACGGCCATACCACCCTGAAGGCGCCCGATCTCGCCAAAATGGCAGAACTCAAAGTTAAATCCTCCGTTTCTTCCAAGCTGTGTGGCCTTGGATGAGTCGCCTCTCCGAACGTTAGCTTCCTCATCTGGGAACGATAGTATGTGTCATGGAATTAAGTGCTGTGGGGTTTATGAAATACTTACGAGAAAAGCACTTGACATTGTCATGACACGAGGACGGGGGAGGGGCTTGGTAAATACGAGCACCTGTGAGTGGAATCTGAATCCCATGGATTATTCTGTCATCCTGGACTCAAAGTTCAAACCTTCCTTACAGCCGGTCAGCAGACAAACCTCTGAGGAGCTGTGGGTACAATTTACACTCCCTTGGCCTCTGCTTCCTCATCTATAAAATGGGTTAATAATAGTGTGGTTTAGGAGAGATTCAAGCCCTTAGCTCAGTGGCCAGCAGGAGGAAGGTGCTCACACCCAAGGGTGGGCAGGAAGTCATGTGGTCAAACCTCATCACTGTTCCAATAAGGAGTCGGAGGCCCAGAGGATGCCCACTGACCCACAACGAATTAATGGAAGGATTCGGTTAGGACTCGTGCTATTTTACCACCGGCCAGTAGAAATCAGGTGCACCTAAGGAGCATGTAAAGGGGTCACAGAAGCCAGAAAAGGCATGAATCCTTGGCAATATGCTGGTGAGGAAGACTTCGGGAGTTCAAAACACACCACGTCAGCACGGGAAGGGCAGATGCCTTAGGAGGAAACCTCAAGTAGGCCAGTCTCTAGATTGCCCTTAGAAAATGCCATTTTCCACCTGGCCACAGCCAGAGTTACACACCCAGACACGTGAGGCCATGATTGCCGGGTTCACAACAGCAGGGCATCAGAAGCCTTCTCTGTGCCGGGGGATTGGTTAGGTAAAGCATGGTAACCCGGAGGGTACAATACAAGGCAGCTGTTAAAATGGATATTTTTAGGGGACGCCTGGGTGGCTCAGTCGGTTAGCTCAGGTCATGATCTCACGGTTCATGGGTTCGAGCCCCACTTTGGGCTCTGTGCTGACAGCTCAGAGCCTGGAGCCTGCTTCAGATTCTGTGTCTCCCTCTCTCTCTGCCCCTTCCCTGCTCAGGCTCGCTCTCCCTCCCTCTCAAATGAATAAACATTTAAAAAAAAAAACTTAAAAAATAAAAAATTGATATTTGAAAAGTATTTTTAATGAGACAGGAAAAACACTTAGAATGTGAAGCATAAAGGACACAGAAACTGTGCATTAGTGATCTCAACTGTGTAAAATGTGCATGTGTGTGTGTGCGTGTGCGTGTGTGTTGCATGTTGGAGGAAAATACTGCATTGGTAACATTCCTTATGCCTTAAGAGATCCTTAACATTCCTTAAAATGGAAGAATAAGACGTGATCTCTGTCTGTCTACCGATTTTCTCATTTATATTTTTCTGCATTTTCCAAATGTTCTACAGAGAGTATATATTGCTTTTATATCCAGAAACGCTCCTGAAACATCAAATGGCGTAAGAAAGCAAGGGTAAGGTGAGCCCTTCGCCCTGCGCAGTCTCCTTCCGCACCTCTGTGGAGAGTCAGATCTGTCCTTTGAAGAGTTCCGGATGTCAAAGGATAACTCAGAGGCAGTCACACTTAAAAAGGAGAACGTGCCCCTTCAAAGAGTGCCAGGGAATCAGGCTTCAGAAGGACCAGCTCGACAGGCACTAAACGGAGAGAACTTAAAAGGAGGGCCCCTGGGGAGATGTTGGTCAAGGGCACAGATTTTCAGTTAGGAGAAGAGTAAGTGCAAAGGGTCTGATGCACAGCACGAGGACTACAGTTAAAATAAGTCAGTTCTCACCACCACGAAGAAAAGTTAACTGTGAGGTGGATGGGGGGCTCCTGATCCTGATTTTGTCCATTATTCCACAGTGGATGTGCCCATCAAGTCGTCACACGGTACACTCTCAATATATACACTTATATTCGTCAATGGATTATTCCTCAATAAAGTTAAAAAACACATCAAAGGAAGAAAACCTGCAACATTAGGAACACTTCCGTTTTGATTTTCTAATGCTGTATAACAAAGCACCCCAAAACATAGCGCTCAAAACAGAAACGATGTATTATCTCTCATAACTCTGTGGGTCAGGAGCTCGGGCAGGGCTCGGGCAGGCGGCTCTTCTGCTGAGCCATCGGCAGGGATCGCTGAGCCAGACGGCTCCGGCAGGGGGCGCTCCAGACGTCACCGAGTGTGTCTGGCCCGTGAACGTTCCTCCGCGTGCACCGTCTGTGCATGCGTGTGTGTGACGGGGCCTGTCCTCAGTCAATTAGCTTTGCAGGTGCAGCCCCCCCTCCCCCCCGCCCTGGAACATGCCAGATGCTGCCAGCCTTCTCAGGGCACACTATTGCTCTCTCTCCACGGTCAATTGGTCAAAGCAGTCCAGGGCCTGGGCCAGTTCTAGAAGCAGAGTGAGAGACGCGAGCAAGGAAAGAGTTTGATGAGCGGAGCAGCATTAGCTGGAGGGGTAGGGGAACTGCGGACGGCCGCGTCTGGGGACAAGCCAGCACAGACGCCGAGTTTCTTTGGTCTGCGCCCGACGGGGAAAGAGCGGCACCCTGCAGGTGCGTCTGGAGGCCAGAACGGAGGCAGCCTGAAGCTCAGCTCTGGACCCACGCGCTAACAGACGTTAGCTCAAATCCCACGCCCTCCCTTACTAGCCGGCAACCTCAGACCAGTCAATAAACCCCTCCAAGCCTCAGTTTCCTCACCTCATCGAGTCTGTCTCATGTGTCAGTTGACAGAATTAAATAAAACAAAATACCTAGCCCAGTGCCAGACAGCATAGCTTCTCAGAAAACATTAGTATTACTCCCTTTCTGCTTTTATAGGAAGATTTGATCAATAGAAACGAAGACTTCTGCTTTTCCAAGCCTTCCCGGGTTATCAGGGCCCTGAGCGACATTCCGGAAGTGAAGGAGGAACTAATGCTTTGGAAAACCCGGCGAGCTCTCCCGTCTGCCTGACAACAGACATGTGATCGAGGCCGGCCAATCATAGTAGCTCCTTCCTCTGGGTTAAGGATTGGTTCAAAGGAGAGCATGTGACTCAAGTGCAACCAATCAGAGTCCTTCCCTGGGATTTCTGAGTTTGAGCTAGAGATGTAGCCTTGGGTCCAAGAGCTAGAAGCAAGCTGCTGTCAGGTATCCGTAAAGCTGGGCAGAGAAAGGGAAAGAGGAAAATAAAGACAGAAACAGGGTCCTGGTAGCCCTCTGGTGCTGGTGACCCATCCTTCAGTTCTGGGATCCAGGCAGAGCCGCCTAAATTCCCTCTGCTGAAGCCAGCATGAGTCGGGTTCCTGACACTTTTCTGCAAGAGTCCTGACTGTTAGAGATCTCAGAGATCCAAGAGGAGGAGGAGGAGGACAGAGAGGCAGAAGGAGGAGGGGAGAGAAACCCAACAGCCAGAAATAGATCATGCCTGGGCCACTCAACCAGCTCAGGATAGCGCCTGCGTAAAAATCCAGCGCCATTTCTCGGTGGTCACCTCCGCCAGAAGGGAATGTCCTCACTTATTGTAGGAGACAAGAAGGAGAGCAAGCATGATCTTGTTCATTGCAATATTATTTAGGGAAATAGAAAAGAAACAACAGCAACAACCATCAACATAGAAATGGCCAAAATATTGCAAGTAATTAAAAAAAAATGATGCAGGAAGATCTTGAGGACACATGGAGTGAAAAGCTAAGTACGGCATGGTGAAAGCAAACAAAGAAACAACAACAACAAAAACCGTGTAGGCATGTGTGCACACGCAGACACACACACGCACACACACATACATCCACACCCCGGAGATGAGATCACACAGCATCTGTGTGGTGTAAAGATGCATGGATACAAATCAAGCCGATTAGAATTTCTTCTGGAAAGTGGAACAGGGACCAGACTGGATTGGGAGAAGGCACCAAAACGGACTTCAACTTTGCCTTGAATGTATTCACCTTTATAGATAGATCATGTTGCATATAATGTATTAATGTATTATTTGTATCATTAGAATAGTTGCATAATAACCACTATGACCATAAATGGGGATACAGAGCAATTCAATTATGAGATCACTGATTTTAACATCCTTAATTTATAGTTAAAGAAACCAAGCTCGGACCAGGGAAGCGACTGGCCCAAGCCCACAGGAGGTGGGGAATTTGAACCCAACCTGATGGAGGTCCAGCCCGGTGTCTTTCTACCATGTGGACTGTCACCCTCAAGCAGAGACGAGCTATTTTCTCAGCATTAGACAGGGCCCGTGGGGAGACCGAGCCTGTGTGTGCCCTTGCTGTCCTAACTCCATCCCTGGATCTCATC